>OY992774.1:17807620-17910256 GCA_963921325.1 Logfia minima | reverse complement strand
CTTCTCAACCAACCAAACCAACAACAACAAGCTATCAATCACGATCCTCAATTTGAAGATCTCATGAGGGATATTGATGACATATGGCCCCTCCTCCTCCCAGGGTCCGACGGGGCAAAAGGGCCTCGTGAGGATGTCCACTTACCTTGTCTCTGACGATATTCCAACATCCAGTCGACCTCGCACATCTTCATCTGCAGGGGCCCTTCAGAGTTTGCAGACTCCAGTGCAACCTCATCAGGATATTCTCAAGCAACTTTTGGAACGGATCGAGGCAATGTAGAAGACTATGGACGATCAAGCTTCTATCATTCAGTCTCAAGCTGCACTGATTGAGAGTCAAACCTCCCGGATTACTGACTTAGAGGTTAAGTTTAGGGATCTTGAGACCCGGTCACTTGGTCCGGGGGAGTCTGTTCCCGCTGGTCCATCAATAGAACCAAGTGGACCGGGGTCTGAGTCTGTAAATGAAGATGTACATGTTGAACATAGTAATGAAATGCCAACTTTAGAGTACTTTCCTGTGCATCACACACCAGGCCAGCCGAGACCATTGGCTGTCGATTATTCTTGTGCAGACCTCTCATTTATACAACGCATGATAAATGAAGTCAATTCTGATGATGAAAATGAAAATTTTGAGGAAACTGATGATGATGTTGATATGGAAGAGGAAGGATTGAATGATAATGAGTTCTATGATGATGCTCCGATAATTGAATCAGATTCCTCTGAAGATGAAACTGAAAATGCATCTGAGACTCAAGATGAAGAAACATCTGAGGCTCCTGCTCCTGAATCTGAAGTTATCGAAACTAGAGCTGAGAGACTTGCTAAATGGTGGCCGCACGGAAAAGATGGAAAGCAAGTGCCGGTTACCTGCAAATCGTACAAAGTCAGTGGAGCGTATACTGGATTAATCAAGAGTTGGAAGATATCGAACGGGTTGTTTATGATCAAGAGGTTAGATGGTATCCAATATTTCAAAAGATCATTCACCAAGCTGGGCACACTGCCAAAAGGAGAAGTTAATCGTCTTGCTCAGCTCTCTTTGATTAACCCGTCAAATGATGATCGTGCCAACTTCATTCTGACTACTCTACAAAGGGAGATTCGTACCAAAAGTTACAAGTTTATCAAACCGACGCTGGGAACCAGAATTATCTATAAGAAACGGTTTGATCCAGTAACCAATCAGCCTTTGATCAAAATGCGTTATCCTCCGGCTGATTGTTTAAAGAAGATTCCTCTGGAAACAGTTCCCCTGGACTTTCTAAGAAGATTTAACTACTGGGAATTGGATGCTCACACCGGTGAGGCAGTTCTTGTATTTGTGCCTGAGACAGAGCAACCAGAGAAGAGCTCGTTGTATAATTTGAAGAAAACTCAATTTCGAGTATTTGATCCAATGAGCTTGATAAATTTCTCAGAGAAAGATTTGAGAAAGCTGTTTGACAATCCGATTCGCTTTAATGAGAGAAATGCGGTGAATAAGAAGATCGCATTTCAATTTCAAAGGATTGTCAACGTCTGTGTAACACATGGAATACACGCTGACGGTGTATTTCCAGCAGGCTGGGTTTGATTGAAGATTTTGAAGACCAAGCTGAAGACACGGGGGAGTTTGTTGATGCATCTTAGTGTGTCTGTCAGTTGGTCAAGTCTGTAATGTGTTTGTTAATGTAATTGAGTTAGTTAGAATTACATTTTCTGTGTTATGCGACACAATGCTTGTGTCGCATTAGTTGTAGTTGCGACACAGAGCTTATGTCGCAATAGTGAACTATGCGACACAAGGCTTGTGTCGCATAATCCGGCCAGTTTGTTTAGTATAAATACCCAAATGTTAGGGTTTTAGAAAAAGACTTTTTAGTGGTTTTCACACACACTTATTCTCTGTTTTGGCTGCTTTGTATTGAGAGAATATTTGGTAAAGAAATATAAAGTATTATTATTAATTTGCACTTCATTGTTTTAAGCTTTATATTCTTTGTGTTTGTGTTTGTGTCCACCATTCGATTTGATCAAAAGATCCATCCTAAGGGATCTACATTTTGGAAACAATGTTAACAAAGAAAGTTGGACCAACTGTTAAACAATCTTTGAAAGAAAAGAGTATAAAGCACTCAGTAAATGCTCTGTTAAACAATCTTTGAAAGAAAAGAGTATAAAGCACTCAGTAAATGCTCTAAAGAAATCTCAATTTACTAATTATTCTTTGCAAAAGAATAAAAAGTATGTTAAGATTTCTTCAAACAAGAGCATTAGATCAGATTTTACAAATACTAATACTGGTGCTTTTCATGTTTCAGATCTAAAAATGACAAATCTTCATGACAAATCACGAAGTCCAAAGAGTCAAAAGTTTAATCGTACTATCAATAGTTCTTATTCGTGTAACTACAATAATGTCAACAAACATGATTCCTTGTATTTTCAGCATTTAAACAATTGTAATCATATTCTGCGTTATGATAGAAATTATCTTGTGAATGTGAATGAATCTACGTTGCATGATAGGATTGTCGCTAGACGTAATAATTACTATCAACATGCTATGCAATGTCAATCACGACCATGGAAAAGAAAGGGTTGGGATTCAAATTGTTTTCAAACAAAATGGATTTCTAAGTCCACAAACAAACCCCAACCAGTCTATAAGTGGGTACCTAAAAGGATACAATCAACCATAAACTGTACTAATCCTGACGAACTCGTTGAAAAATGGGTTCCTAAGGTTCTTTCAATAGTTTGATTTTGCAGAAAATCTCGGTATGTGTTTGGTATCTTGATTCAAGTTGTTCCAAACACATGACCAAAGATAAGTCCCTTCTAAGCAATTTTGTTGAAAAATTTATGGGGACAGTTAGATTTGGAAATAATCACTTTGCTGCAATAATGGGGGTTGGTGATTTGGTTCGAGGAAAGATAACTATAACACGGGTCGCATATGTGGAAGGATTAGGTCACAATCTGTTTAGCATTGGTCAATTTTGTGACAAGGATTTAGAGGTTTTATTTCGAAAACGAAGTTGTTGTGTGCGAACTAAAGATGGGCAGGAATTGTTAAACGGAACACGTGGCACAAACCTCTATACCATTGATCTAGATAGTGCACAACCCATGGCTGATGTATGTTTAATTTCAAAAGCTTCTTCTCACCAATTATGGTTGTGGCATCGTCGTTTTTCTCATCTCAATGTCAAACAAATCAATCAGCTATCTCGCTCTGGCGTTGTTCATGGTCTACCAGAATTACAATATGATCAAGATCATTTTTGTAAATCATACACTCTAGGTAAATTGCATCATACATCTCATAAATCCAAACATACACCTAGTTCAGAATCGGTCCTTCATCTACTTCATATGGATTTTTGTGGACTAATGCGCATTTAAACCATCAATGACAAAAAGTACATTCTTGTAATCGTGGACGATTTTTCCCGTTACACATGGGTCTATTTCTTACGATCTAAATCTGACACACCAGAGACTCTCATCAACTTTCTCAAACAAACTCAAGTGAATCTACAACTTCCTGTGCGATCAATCAGATCAGACAATGGCACGGAATTCAAAAATAAAACCTTATCTTCATATTTGGAATCGGTTGGCATTACTCATCAATATTCCGATGCACGTACTCCACAACACAATGGTGTCGTTGAACGTCGAAATCGAACTCTTGTTGAAGCAGCTCGCACAATGCTCATATACTCTCAACTACCGCTCTTTTTATGGGCATAAGCTGTAAATACTGCATGTTTTACTCAAAACCGGTCAATAATTCATACACGGTTCGGCAAGACACCTTATGAGATTATCAACAACCGTCCTCCTAATGTAAAGTTTTTCCGAATATTTGGATGTCCTTGCTATGTGTTAAATGATCGTGAAGATTTAGGAAAGTTTTCTCCAAAGAGTGACGAAGGAATTTTTATTGGTTATTCAAAGGATAAAGTTGCTTATCGGGTCTATAACAAGAGAACAAAGATTGTCAATGAAAGTGTTAATGTAAAGTTTGATGAAATGACAGAAATGGTTTTTGAACAAAACAATTCAAAACCCAGTTTAACTAGCTCAATAAAGGATAAACCTGAAACATCACAATCAATTGTGAATGATCTTGCTGAATTATTCTCAGATTTTTATGAAGAATACTTTGGTAATTCAACGACTTCAACTCCAACTCAGACATCTACAATTGAGCCTCCTCTAGTACAACCTGAAACCATAACTGAACCAACTTCAGTTATCTCACCAATCCAACCAACGACTGGGTCTGAAGAACTTATTATTTCTACTCCATATGTTAATCCTTCAGATTCCAATTTTGAGTATCAACATCTTCCTTTTGAACGTCAGTGGACTAAATCGCATCCAACTTCTCAAATCATTGGTGATCCTACTTCTGGGGTTCAAACTAGGAAAGTTACTCAAAATGAGTGTCTATATTCCAATTTCTTAGTTTCGTTGAACCTACGACTGTAAAGGAAGCTCTTCAAGATGCAGATTGGATTCTTGCCATGCAAGATGAGTTGAATCAGTTTAATCGACTCAATGTCTGGAGATAAGTTCAAAGACCAAAAGACAAGTCCATAGTTGGAACCAAGTGGATTTTTAAGAATAAAAAGGATGAACATGGAATTGTGGTACGGAATAAAGCTAGACTGGTTGCAAAGGGCTATAGTCAGCAAGAGGGAATTGACTACGATGAAACATTTGCTCCAGTCGCTCGAATTGAAGCGATTCGTATCTTCTTAGCATATGCTGCTCATAAGTCTTTCACAGTTTATCAAATGGATGTGAAGACAGCTTTCTTAAATGGAATTCTTAAGGAAGAAGTGTACGTGGGTCAACCTAAAGGTTTTGTTGATCCAAAAAGACCAAACGATTCCTACATTCTGGACAAAGCTTTATACGGACTAAAACAAGCCCCGAGAGCTTGGTATGATGTCTTGTCCACGTTTCTAGTTCAATCAGGTTTTTCAAAAGGAACTATTGACACTACACTTTTCATTAAGAAACAAAAAGAAGATATAATTTTAATTCAAATATATGTTGATGACATCATATTTGGATCTACTAATGCCAAATATTGCAAGAATTTCTACATGTGTTTGTGCAAGATACCAGGCAGCTCCTAAGGAATCACATCTCCAAGCTATTAAACGAATTTTACGATATTTAAAATTTTCAATTGACTTGAGATTGTGGTATCCAAAGGATACTGGTTTCGAACTAACAGCCTATTCAGACGCAGATCATGCAGGTTGTAAGCTAGACAGAAAAAGCACATCCGGTGGTGCTCAATTTCTTGGTGATAAGCTAGTTAGTTGGACTTCCAATAAGCAAAACTGTGTTTCAACATCCACAGCTGAGGCAGAATTGTTGGGACATGTTATTGTGACAATAGATCTAGCTTGTAATAGGACTAGTGTATTTATTATCAAACTTGTATAAATTGGTTTAGACTTGTAAATATATGATATTAACTTGTTATTATTATTTGTTTAAAGTTATTAGACAAATATCGATTTTAAGTTAAAGTTTGAATCGCGAATTGAGAAGTCAACTCGCAGGTCAACAGACTTGCGAGTTGAGATCTCAACTCGCAGTCCAATCTGGACTCGCAGCTCTCAGCAGCGAGTTGAGATCTGGGCTCGCAGCTTTCTCAGTTCGCAGGACCTACCTGCGAGCTGAGATGTGGGCTCGCAGTCCATCTGGACTCGCAGGCCCATGGGCTGCGAGTTGAGTCAACTCGCAAGGCCCATGGCCTGCGAGTTGAACCAGATATAAATATTTTAATGCTGCTCATTATTAGAAAAATAGAAATCCGTGCCATCATTACACACACCAAATATTTTAAGTATTCTCTCCTCGAAATTCGTGCTGATATAAAGGCTATCATTGAATAGGCTCGGTTTTGATTGTTTAACACTAGTTGATATCAAAACGAACCTTGTTAATTGATAGATTAGTTATATAAGCCTAAAACCTTAAGTATTGAGGGATTCCGCACCTCAATACCTAAAAGATAATTCGTTATCGCTAACCAAGATCTAGCGACCTTACAATTGGTATCAGAGCTTTCGGGCTTAGAAACGTTGTGGTTACAAGGTTTTTGGTTATATAACATCTTTAGGGTCATTTTACGAACGAAATCTACAGATTTATTCGTAAAAATACCAAAAAGTTCAGTTCCCAGATTTCGAGGCGCCGTTTTGCGAGTTGAGATTAGGGTTACTGTTATTTGCGAGTTGAGAGTTATCTGCGAGTTGAGATCTACTTGCGAACCGAGTTCCCCTGCGAACTGAGTTCCTTTGCGAGTTGAGTTTCTGCGAACCGAGTTCCCCTGCGAACTGAGTTCCTGCGAGCTGAGATTCTCTGCGAGTTGAGATTGACTTGCGAACTGAGATTCTCTGCAAGCCGAATCTTACTTGCGAACTGAGATTTTTGCGAGCTGAGACTTCTGCGAACTGACATTTCCTGCGAACTGAGTTTAGTCGCGAGTTGAGATTATTGAATTCGCAATATAACTTAATTTTTCACTTTAAAATGTCTGATTTAAGCCGAATGATCGAGATGGAACACGAGGTTGGAAAATCTAATGTTCCACCGAAGCTACTTAGACTTGAGGACTATTATGGGTGGAAAGACAGATTTGAAAGTTACTGTAGATTCCACGACATCACTATTTGGCTGTGTATTAAAAACGGATATGTTGCACCTACAGCTGAGGTAGGGAACGCAACAGTGATTGTGACTTATGATCGAATGAATGACAATCAGAAGAAAGAATTCACCATCGATAATAAAGCACATTCTTCAATTAAGATGAGCCTTCCTAAGGAGATCAACCATCAGTTGAAGTCCTTTCACACAGCTAAAGAGCTGTGGGACGCTCTAGAAAAGAGATGTGAGGGGAGCCCTCAAGTGAAAGCTGGTAAATGTAATCTTCTAAAAAAACAGTTTATGGTATTTAAGGCTTTTAGAGAAGAAGATCTTGAGGCTTACACCACCCGTTTCTATCATCTATTAAGTGAGCTTGACGACCATGCTATCTTCTATAATGACAAGGAGAAAACCGACAAGTTTATTGAGGGTTTACCTTGTAAATGGGAGATGTACGGTATCATGCTGAAAGATAATGATGAAAGATATGCAACCATGACCCTAGAGAAAGTGATTGATAAACTAAGGGGTTATGATTTCTCTAAGAGAACGAGAGATACGGATTCTGATCATCTACAGAATCCTGGTCTGTACCATGGAAAGACCAGTGTCTCTAATTCCTCATCCAATTCGACCACGGCATTGTTTGCGGGTGAAATTGATGAGATTGGAGAAAAATTGACTGAGGATCTCTGTTTCATTGCTTC
The DNA here is from genome assembly GCA_963921325.1 of Logfia minima. Classification (NCBI taxonomy): domain Eukaryota; kingdom Viridiplantae; phylum Streptophyta; class Magnoliopsida; order Asterales; family Asteraceae; genus Logfia; species Logfia minima. The sequence continues at coordinate 17,902,871 of OY992774.1, read as the reverse complement.
GGATAGCGGTGAAAAACGAAACAGGAACACCACCTCAGATAAATCCACTCAAGGGCATCATAAAATGCCGATGAGTGTGAAATCAGCCGAACAACAACTTTCTGTGTTGGCATCGTTCGTTGCTTCCTATGAAAACTATATTCAAGGGAAGATAAACGATCCGACACAATTTGATGAAGATTATGATCAGGTTGACCCTGATGACTTAGAGGAAATGGACCTCCAGTGGCAACTGGCTATGGTGTCAAGGAGAGTAAAGAATTTCCTAAAGCGTACGGGTAAGAGAGTGGTTGGAAATCGACCAGGTTTTGACAAGTCCAAGGTCAAGTGTTATAATTGTCAAGGTTACGGACACTTTGCCAGGGAATGCCAAAGACCAAAGGTTGATGCTGGAACTTCAAAACAAGATTCGGGAAGTAATCTAACTTCCAAAGTCTTAGTGGTTCAGCAAATAGACGGATCTTATGATTGGTCTACACCATCAGAGCAAGCTCTCATGGCTGAGATTGACGATCAAGAGAAACAAATTGAATCCACTTCCTACATGCCGACTACTGAAGAACTTCAAGCTAATGTGCCACACACAGAAGTTAAGGGGATTGAGGAAGATGTTCTCTACATCAACTCGACAGAAGAATTGAGTCCCAATGATCTTGTGGCATATATGGCTGATATTCAATCCGAAAAGAAAAAGGTATGTCTAGATCTCCTTACTCTCGCTGATGTGTGCTATTTAGTTACTGATCTTCAAACACAGGTTAGTGTCTTTGCAGAATCTAACAAAACCTTGACCTCAGAATTAGATTTAGCTAAGTCTGATGTTCGTAGGTTAGGTGAAGATAATTAGCACTGAACGAGAAGATTAAGAGTGATGCTCTAGATAAAACCAGTCTGACTGACATTATAAATGAACAATGTATTAAAATAGACGGGTTATATCTAAACCTTAATGAGCTTAATAGAAATATAGCTATTAGGGATAAGGAGTTATCAGAGTCAAATATGAAACTGGTAGAGCTGAATAGAAAATTTGAAGGTTATAGAACTTCTTCTTTGACCTTAGATAGAATCATTGGCTCTCAACGTAGTGTAAAGGATGTTACTGGCCTAGGATACTCAGATGTTCCTCCGCCCTTTAATGCCAATTACACTGCTTCCACTTCTGTTGACTTAGAAATGACAGATGTTAATCCTGAGACTGAGGATTTGGAAAATCAACAGTCTATTGCATCTGAGATCCAAAAGGAGACTGTCAATGATTCATCATTAACCAAGAGTACAGTCAAATCTCTCACTAAAGTACAATTCGTATCAAGTGGGATGATTGGAAGTACTGATGGAAATAATGAGGTCATTAAGAAACATAAGGAGTTACGTTCAGTGTCTTTTGATCAGACAAAGAAGGAGTCTGCTAAGACTGCTAAGTCACGAAAGCAGATGTCATGCTTCAAATGTCATCAACGAGGACATGTCTCTTCTTGTTGTCCCAATAAGAAGAATGAAGCTGCTCCTAAGCGCGAGGCCAGTGATAAGTCTAAAAATATCTCTAGCACAGACAGGTTAGGTACCAGACCTGGTATTGGTATTAAACCTGTGACTGCTCTGAAAAGAGATGCGTCTCACAGTGTCTCGCCACCAAAACCTAAACGGCATGAAAACTTTGCTAAGGATCAAGTGCCGTCGAGGTTTATAACTCCGAGAAGGAACCAAAGTCACTTTGAGATTGGATCTACATCTCGTTCACAAGGAGTTAACCAAGGGTCCTATAATAATCGTAACCAAGGGCAGAAATTCCAGGGTTATGTATCGGGGAGAGTTGGAAGTCAGTCAACTCATAGACCCAGGACCACTAATCATCAGCAAGCTGATGCTCCTTCAAAAGTGACCAAAGCTCCTAATGGGAAGGATGGTTACTTTAAAGAGCTACAGTTTGTCGATGATAAGGGACAAACCAAGACCGTAATGGCTTGGGTCCCTCTTGATAACTGATTGTGTACAAATTACATGTGCAGGAGCAGACTGGGAACTACGACAACTGGTGGTATGTTGACAGTGGATGCTCTAGGCCAATGACAGGAACCAGAAGTCTACTGACAGACTTCAGAGGTGGACTGAGACAAGGAGTGCACTTCGCCGGTGATAAACGAGGAGTAATTACTGGGAAATGAACAGTTTCTAATGGAACTTTGACTCTAGAGGATGTGAATTATGTTGAAGAACTAACGCACAACCTAGTGAGTGTTTCCCAAGTCTGTGATAAAGGTCATCCTGTTCTCTTCACTGAGAAAGAGGCCTTGATCCTGAAGCCGGGTTTTATCATTCCCGAAAAATGGATACTGATGAAAGCTCCAAGGAAGAAGGACATTTATGCTATCAACATGAATGCTCCTATATCACCTCAATGGTATCTACTTGTCTGTTATCCAAGGCTTCAGAATCAGACTCTCTCCTATGGCATAGGAAAATGGCACACTTAAACTTTCGAAAAATGAACTATATAACCAAACATGGGTTAGTTCTGGGTGTACCACCGAAGAGTTTTGCATTTGAAGACAAGTGTATATCCTGCTTGAAAGGAAAACAGCATAAGAAACCACACAAGTCTAAAAATGTGAACTCTATTTCCTCGCCTTTTGAGTTGCTACATATGGATCTCTATGGCCCAATAAGCAAGAGAAGCATAGGTGTCACAGACGATTTCTCTAGATTCTCTTGGGTATTCTTTTTGGGATCTAAGGATGAAACTCCGGGCATTCTTATGGAGTTTCTAGATCTAATAGAGAACATCTATAGAAAAAGAGTTAAGAGAATTCGTAGTGACAATGGGACCGAGTTCAAGAATTCTACTTGAATGTATATTGCTTAAGCAAAGGCATTCAACATCAATTCAGTGCACCATATGAACCTCAACAAAATGGTGTTGCTGAAAGGAAGAATAGAACTCTAATTGAAGCAGCGAGAACAATGCTTGCAGATTCAAGGCTTCCAGTCATATTTTGGGCAGAAGCAGTGAATACAGCATGTCATGTTCTCAATCGGGTTCTTACGGTTAAAAAGCAAAACAAGACATGTTATGAGCTTTTGAACAAGAAGAAACCGAACTTAAAAGGGTTTGAACCCTTTGGAGTTTCATGTACGTTGTTGAAAACAAGTCATCAACCTAAATTTGGTGAGAAGGCTGACGAAGGATACTTCCTAGGTTACATGCCTAACTCACCAAATAAACGGGCCTTCAATAAAAATTCGGGACGTGTTGAAATAGTTTATAACATCGAAGTTACGAGCTATACACATGACTCACATAAGGGATTGGATTGGCAGTTTGACTATTCAGATCTTTTCAAGTCATTTAAAGTCCCTATCAGTGACTATGTCAGTAACTCAGACATTCCTGAGCATTTATTGTCGGGAGATGAGGATCCCACTCCTTCTCCAACATCGAGTGCTTAAACGTCTGATGCTAGGAATATTGTCGATACTGATGTTGTCCCCCCTATCGAGTCACAACTACCTCAAGATGATATACCTCTAGAGAGTGAAGATCCTGAAATTGCTTCTCAACTACTAATGAAGGTATACCACCTTTGGAGGAAATTGGTGCCAACTTACAGGATGATATTCCAGTTGAACCTGTTACTTCAACAAGAATTAATAGGATTCATCCAATTGATAATATCATCGGTGATCCAAATTCTCCTGTTCTGACTCGAAATCAATCTAAAGCTAGTACATCTACTCATTCAAGCTTGTATGCTGAAATGAACGAGACAGGGATTTCTAATCTATGTCTATATTCATGCTTTATCTCACAAATTGAACCTAAAAATGTTCAGATAGCTTTGAAGGAAAATTCGTGGGTCGAGGCAATGCAGGAAGAACTGTCTCAGTTCACAAAATTGCAAGTTTGGGAGTTGGTTGACTTACCTGTTGGAGAATATCCAATTGGAACTAGATGGGTATTTAAGTGCAAGAAAGACGATCGAGGAATCGTGATTCGCAATAAAGCTCGTCTAGTTGTCCAAGGTTTCAATCAACAAGAGGGGATTGATTACAATGAAGTGTTTGCGCCTGTGGCTAGGCTTGAAGCAATTAGGTTATTCTTAGCATTTGCAGCCTCAAAGAAAATAAAAGTATTTCAGCTTGATGTTAAAAGTGCCTTCTTGTATGGCAAAGTCAAAGAAACGGTGTATGTTTCTCAACCACCGGGATTTACTGATCCAAAGTATCCAGATAGAGTATATCGTCTCGATAAGGCTCTATATGGATTACATCAAGCTCCGAGAGCGTGGTATGAGACACTGTCCACTTATCTTCTTGAGAATGGATTCACAAGAGGAAGAATTGACAGTACACTCTTTGTGAAATGGAAAAGAAGAGACTTTCTACTTGTTCAAGTATATGTTGACGATATCATCTTTGGGTCATCTGACGAAAGGATGTGTAGTGAATTTGAAAAGGTTATGAAGAACAAGTTTGAGATGTCAGCAATGGGTGAATTGACATTTTTCTTAGGATTGCAAGTCGATCAAAAGAAAGATGGATATTTCATTCATCAGACTAAGTATACTAATGAGCTTCTAGAACGATTCAAGATGGAAGAATCAAGAATTTTTCATACTCCTATTCCGAAAGCCCATGGTATTGGTTTAGATACATCGAGTGATAGAGACGTGGATCCTACTCTTTACAGGGCCATGATTGGATCACTAATGTATCTTACAGCATCAAGGCCTGATATAATGTTGCAGTATGTGTCTGCGCAAGATATCAAGCTACTCCTAAAGAATCTCACATGCAAGCAGTAAAACGAATTCTTCGTTACCTCAAAGGGAAACCGAAGCTGGGACTTTGGTATCCGATTGATGGAGACTTAGATTTTGTGGCTTACACTGATTCTGATTACGGAGGGTGCAATCAGAATAGAAAGTCTACAACCGGTGGATGTCAATTCCGAGGAGGTAGACTGGTCTCTTGGCAATGCAAGAAGCAAACATCAGTAGCCATTTCTACATGTGAAGCTGAGTATGTTGCAGCTGGCAGCTGTTGTTCCCAAGTTCTGTGGATACAACAACAATTGCTTGATTATGGGTTGAGCATAACAAATACTCCTATGATGATTGATAATGAATCAACGATCTCAATAACCAATAATCCGGTCAAGCACAGTAAAACTAAACATATTGATATTCGACATCACTTTATTAGAGACTGTGCTGAGAAGAACCTGATAAAGTTAGCTAAGGTTCCATCTGTGGATAATTTAGCAGACTTATACACCAAAGCGTTCGACAGAGCTCGATTCGAGAAATTGGTGCAACTAAATGGAATGAGAAATCCAGAGGATTAGTCTTCCATAGAGTTGATTTGTAATAATTAGTCGTTTATATATTATTAGTTTATGCTTATTTTTTTTTTAAAAAAAAAGGGGGGTTTGGCGTATGGCATTCATTTGCTTGTTACCGTTGGGGAATCGCCTCCGATAAAGGTTAAGTCTTTATCAACTGGGAAATGATAGTAAATTAGAGGAATTGGCTTAATAAATGTAGGTAAAAGTCTTAAGTTAGATGTGTTAGTAGATTCAAATTTGTTACATGAACTTTACATCTTTAAAACCAGGCCTTCACTTATCTTTATTTTAGTATACTCCTCTCTCCACACGATATAATCTACTTGAAAAACTTTAGATCTGGATAGCTTCATTATATGATGTACTGGTAGGCAATGTCTGCTTTGATTTCTGAGCATATAATAAGCTATAAATCTTCTGTGTGTTATCTCGTGTGATTTACTATATGACGTATGACATAAGTCTTAATTGATGAACGATAGTCTGACCATACACTGTTATCAAGAATCTATGAAAATATGTCAAGACAAATAATAAGAATTATGGCTGTTAGTGAAATTACTGATGTCTCTATTGTACTAAGTACAGACCTGACTCCTTTAGTTTTGCCAATGGTTTCAAGCTTGGTTTGTCTATACTAAGGGATCTTATGTTGTACTAAGTACAGATCTAGAACCACTAGTATCTACAAAACGGGTTTTGATGTTTGTCACATTTTATAAATTCACTCAAGGGTATGTCATATGTTTCGAAAAGAACATCATTTAGTGACCTCTATCTTGCAAAGTGAAAGATACAGTGTTATGTGTTTTACTAAATTTCTCAGTATGTCATTTTTGAATCACATTAGGTAATACACATTCAAACAATAAAAGGTTTGCTTGGAAATCAGTGTAGACTTTGTTTATATGGATTATAATACCGGTAATCATCTTGAACTGTCTATGATATTTAAATCACTTCATTTTGATGTGAATATTATATTTTGTGGAAATAGGTAACCAAGTTATACTCTTATAAATGTAAGTTGATAAATGGTTAAGTTGTGAGTTCTTATGTAACTTATTGTGAATTTCATAAGGTTTGCATACTAACAATCTTCTTAGACTTTTTACTCATCATTCGGTTCAGCTGTTTCCTTCTTATATGATCCCACTGTCGATAAATTTCTTAATGCCCTCAATTAGGATTTAACTTTACTTTATTTTATTGTAATTTTATTTTAGTCAAAAGTGTTTCATTAATACAAGGGTACTTGATACCAATGTTTACTATGAATCATTGTATTGTTATTTATTTCATTTTATCTTATTTATCTTTCTCTTATTTTTATTTATATTTTATTTATCTTTGTATCGTTCGTGTTATCACATGATTGGATCACAAGTGAAAAATATTTTATTTTAGACTTGTACACCTTTCCATGAGAAAAACAAGTAAAAGATACGTTTATTTTAGACTTGTTTATTTTTGGGAACTTAAAAATTACGTTTTATAATTAAAATGTATTTTTTAGACAAAACTTGCGAATCCAGAACAGTGTTGCGGGTTGAACTCAACTCTGCGAGTTGAGTTCTGCGAGCCGAGTTCAAAGGGTGTAAAAGGGGACTGCGAGTTCAGTTTTACACACACTTGCGAATCCAAACTCACTAGCGAACCCACACACACTGCGAACCGAATCCACTTTCCATTTTTCTTGAAATTTTTGTTAGAGGATCGGATCTTTGACCTCATAGCTTTTATACATTTTTGGATTGTGAACATTTTGAGAAATGGTTCGACAATTTGCTGCTCAGCACAATGTGCTCGTCGATCTGGATATCAATGCACGAGGTGCATCCAGGATAGCTCGGATTCTTACTTTTCTGAGTCGATCAAGGATTCAATTTGCAATCACCAATTCACCTGCTTTGTCTCAAGATATACTTACCCAATTTTGGGCAAATATTGTATATGATACATCGGTGAATCCTCCGGTCATCCAGACAAGGATAAATGATCGTCCGGTTATCTTTTCTGCTTCAGATCTTAGGAACATTTTACAGTTGGGAACTGTGGAGCAGGAAGATGGACCAACTGAGTTTCCGTCGGACTTTATCGAGGGAGCTTTAGGACGTATGGGGTATGTTGGACCCAAGAGAGGCCGTCAGTTTCTGAAAGCCCTCGTGTTCGGAGAATGGAGATTTTTACTCCATGTCTTGGTCACGATCTTTGGGCCAAAGAAAGGAGGATATGATGAGCTTAGCTCTTCTCTATTATCGGCTGCACTGTCACTGGTTTACAATAAACCATACAGTTTTTCAGACTATGTTTTTGGAGAATTTGTTAGACAAATCTTGGAAGGTGTCAGGTCTCAGTTTATGCTATATCCCAGATTTTGTATGCTTATCATTCGGGCTTCGATTCCTGACTTGCCAGACTTTCAAGCCGATTTAAAAGTTGATACCATCGGGCTGAGGGCTTACAATGCCATGTTTATGCACACCTCAAGGAGGTTTGAGATGCAACCACAGCCGACAGAGCTGTTTGGGTTCTTGATCCATCCCGATTATGTGACGCCACCAAATCATGGTTGGCTAGATGTTGATGTGGCCGAGGGTGCTCCTGAGCCACAAGAACTGATTGAGGAGGTTCTTATTCAAGCAAATCAGCAAGAGCAACAAGTTAATGTTGACATTGCAGCTGAAGTGGTGTAGCAAGTACTCGCTGAGAACGATGATGCCAATGATCCCATCATGCAGGATGTGGATCAGTATGTTGCTGAGGCACCAAAGTTTGAAGAACCATCCACAGAGGCACCTGATGCTGCTGGACCATCAGGAAGAGATGAAGAAGCTACTCCGGCTTCTGAATATGATTCTGATGATGATGATGATGACTCTGGACCTCCTGGGTTTGTCTCTGGGATTCCAGAAGGGATGATTCGAAAAGGATCAAGACTGATTATGGATCCGGCGCTGAAATTAAAGAGGAAAGCCGTTGATCAGGATCCTGATTTTGTTCTTGTCGAAGAAGATGAGGATGAAGAAGAAGAGGAGGAGGTACTTATTACTCGACCTCGCAAGCTGCTCAGACAAACAGCTTCAACCTCTGCAGCTCATCTACAATCAAGTTCTACGCCCTCAGAGGCTGAAATGATTGCTGCTTTGGTTCGCCTGTCTTCGCACCCAACCACCAAATCTAGCAGGGTTGCGGCGCGTCTATTAACCGATGTTGCTACCGAGATAGCGAAGAAAATGCAACCGCCCGCTCCCACGCCACCAACCACCACTACTGCTGCTCCATCCACCTCCTCTGCGACTGATTCTGATCGTATTAATAGCTTAGAGTCCAGAGTTCGAGAGTTGGAAGAAACCGTCAAATTCTTGATTTCTCAAATGCTGTCTATGTCTGATAACATGACTAATCAGAATGATGCCTATTCACTGCTCATCAAGACGAATAACAATCTGATAGATGATGTAGCTGACAAGCAGAGGCAAATTGATAGACTTAATCGCCTTGCTCACATCTTTCTGAAGGACGTGCCATCTCAGGGGGAGATTAAGGCCTTCCAAGAGTCTTGTAAAGAAGATGAGCTTGCGAAGAAAAAGAAGAATGATGAAGACGATGATCCCTCAGCTGAAAAGGAAAGTGAGCTGGCTGGTCCTTCAACGACTGGTCAGCAGACTACATTTCAGGGGGAGTCTGCTGAAGCAAGTGGTAGTGGAGCTGGTGCTGGTACTGCGAAGGGTGGAGCTGAAGAAGGTGACACTTGTATTAATATAGACTGATTGTAATTATTAATACATTGTAACTTTGAATTATTTTGTAATATAATTCTGTAATTAATATGTCTAAACTTGAATGTTTAAAATGTTATAATTATGAATGTTCGTATATTATAAGCCTTTTGTAATTCTAGATTGACTATGATTGATAAAAGAGTTATAGGATCATATAATATATGATGTTCGCATATTATAAGACCTATTCAAATTTTAGATCGATTATCATAATCGATGAAAGATTTGAATAAGTATATATATTTTAAATACACAAAGGGATTAATAAGAAAAATCTTAGATTGATTCAGGGAAATCAATGAAAGAACTTATGATATTAATCTATTTGTGTATGTATTTCTATAGGTCATGAAATGTTGAACTTATCAGATTCTGAAGGCAACATGCCAGATGAATTAGATGAGGACACTGACTTTGACCTTGAGGAAGGAGAGTTTGTACCTCCTGAAGATTGAACTTTCATTGTTAATGATGGGGCAGACGAGTGTGTAGATCTTGACGCTGATGTTGTTGAACACATCGTAAGCCCATCTACAACTAAAGTGGTCATCCAGGAAGAAGATGGAGAAAGGGTTGTTGATTTAGATGAAAATCTAGATGAATCAACCAGTTCTGAATTAGAAGATGACCTTCCAGAAAAACTCAGAAATAATCCCATGTTTAGACCTCTGAAAAGGAGAAAGCAAAAGGTTGGGATGTTTGAAGTAGATATAACTGGAAAGAAAGCTCCAAGGAAGGGGATCATCGGCTGGTATTTTGATTCTGACTTGAAACTTTTCGCTATCAAAAGATTTGACGGAGTTCAATATTTCGATAAGAAGCTTAAAGTATTCAGTTCGCTTCCTCGATTTGAAATTCGAGACTTGGCACGCTTAGAACTGATAAATCCCAGTAATGATCCCTACGCAACGTATGTTGAGAGAATCATTCGGACTGAGGGTAGATCAATGAAGTTTGAGAAGATTAAGCCAAGAGTCGGAAAGACGATCAAATTAAAGGAACGAAGTCAGAGAACTGGCCGAAGATTAAGGAAGAAAACTTATCCAGCTGTCAAGTGCATACAGCAGATACCACTGAAGACAATGCCACAGAATATTCTGGGAAATCTTCTGAACTGGCACGTGGACTCAGAGACTGGTGAAGCTGTCATGGTTGAAGCTGATGATGAAGTTGAAGGAGGAGAAAGAGTAATTCTAACAGTCTATGACCATCGACACCTGATGAATCTGTCGAAGAAGGACCTGTTGAAGTTAAACGAAAACAGGATCTTGACGACTGAAGCATGGGGTGATCTTGCAAGAGATTTTCAATTAATGGTGAAGACTTGTATTAGAATGAAGATTCATATGGGCAGTAGTATTTACAAGTAGAGACCAAAGACAAAGTTGAAGATAACGACACTAGAGCTATTGTCAAGGGGGAGTCTGTTGGGACATGTTATTGTGACAATAGATCTAGCTTGTAATATGACTAGTGTATTTATTATCAAACTTGTATAAATTGGTTTAGACTTGTAAATATATGATATTAACTTGTTATTATTATTTGTTTAAAGTTATTAGACAAATATCGATTTTAAGTTAAAGTTTGAATCGCGAATTGAGAAGTCAACTCGCAGGTCAACAGACTTGCGAGTTGAGATCTCAACTCGCAGTCCAATCTGGACTCGCAGCTCTCAGCAGCGAGTTGAGATCTGGGCTCGCAGCTTTCTCAGTTCGCAGGACCTACCTGCGAGCTGAGATGTGGGCTCGCAGTCCATCTGGACTCGCAGGCCCATGGGCTGCGAGTTGAGTCAACTCGCAAGGCCCATGGCCTGCGAGTTGAACCAGATATAAATATTTTAATGCTGCTCATTATTAGAAAAATAGAAATCCGTGCCATCATTACACACACCAAATATTTTAAGTATTCTCTCCTCGAAATTCGTGCTGATATAAAGGCTATCATTGAATAGGCTCGGTTTTGATTGTTTAACACTAGTTGATATCAAAACGAAGCTTGTTAATTGATAGATTAGTTATATAAGCCTAAAACCTTAAGTATTGAGGGATTCCGCACCTCAATACCTAAAAGATAATTCGTTATCGCTAACCAAGATCTAGCGACCTTACAAGAATATGTTGCAGCTACTGTTTGTTGTTCACAAGTTTTGTGGATGAGGTCTCAACTCCTGGATTTTGGTTTCAAATTTGAAAAGATACCTATCTATTGTGATTCTCAAAGTGCGATTGCTATTTCCTGCAATCCGGTACAACACTCGAAAACAAAACACATAGATATTCGGTATCATTTTATCAAAGATAACATTGAAAAGGGGCATATCGAGTTATTTTTTGTCAAAACAGATTATCAATTGGCCGACTTATTCACCAAACCTTTAGATGACAAACGATTTCATTTTTTGGTGTCTCAGTTGGGCATGCTTTCACTTAAGCAATAATCTGTCTATTTCAACTCGAAATGCAAAATACTGTCATATTTTGAAGAAGAGAATCAAAGAGTTGAAATATTTTGTATAGGTGATGCATAATGGTTTTTACTCAAATTCAGAGTAAAACCCGATCTTCAAAAGAAAAAGAGATTTTGTTTTTATAACTCACCTTCATATGTAATATCGGAAATCTATTTGCATATTGCTCAACACTTTGAAAGATTTTCAAAGACTTTTTGATACTCCAAGGATTGATGGATAATCAGATTACCAATTTCAATCAAATTGTTTGGCAAAATGTTGTTTTTTGTACTAAGAGTGTTAGTTTATAAACTACTCCTATAATCCTCCAGAGCCATTTGGATTTACCAAAGGAGTCACCAAAGGAGTCACTTTCCAAATATAGGATAAAAGTTCAAGTCTTAGAATGAGGGTGGAGTAGAAAAATTGAGTAAGGGTGAAAATTCTAGTACAGAACAACATATTTTTAAAAACAAATGCCAACTGAGGGTGGAGTAGAAAAAATTGAGTAAGGTTGAGTGAGGAGTGTGTGAAAGGGTTAAAAGAAAAAGAAAACCCTCACTAAACAAATAATTGCCGGGTAGCCACATCTACTATCGGAAATCATGTGTTGATTTCTAGTATTAAAGAAGACATCATGGACCCAGTGATGCAATGCACATATACCCTCCTAACCACTCAAGAATTTCTTAACAAATTCTTGTTTCAGTATTCTCACGGAGATTTTACACATAATCTATCGACAACTCTGTTGGAGTTTGTTGATATTGAAACAAGAGGACAATCTGCTCCAGTCCCTGACATCATTAATGCACTAATCGAGTCTAGAGCCTGAAAAGAATATATTTTAGGACACATGTGTATTATTACACTCTATGTCTAAGTGACATTATGCATATCTATGTGATATTGCGGGAACATTTATAGTGATACCTAAAATGGTATTCCACAATGATTGAATGGAAATCCTACCAATGCTAACATCAAAGCCAACATTGAGCGTAGGTCACTCAATTGAAACATTTAACTGATTTAATTGTTGTGCTAACTGGTAATCTATGTGATCCAGGAGTTATAGTATTTTTCAGAAATGTGTTTTCTGTTTATACAATCAACTTTTCTGAGATTACATCAAATGAATCGTTGCTTACCTTTGGTTACTAAAACAAATGAGAAAAACACTCTTCCAAGAATGACATGTTCAAGATATTCATGCTATATCACAATTACTATCAAGGAAGAATGATTCAAGTTACAAGCTCAAGTGCTCTGAATAGAAAAGAAATAAAGAAGAGATTATGTCAAAGTAAAGGTTAAAAGTTCCAGAAGATCAAGATATACATTTAAGGGGGAGCTAAAGCAAGAAGTGAGAGTCAAGAAATAAATTCAGAAGAAATTTCAATATGAAGCGAAGACTGCTGACAGTCTATCTCAAAAGAAGGTTAAAAGAAAAGATTACACAAGAGAAGAAGTTCAAAGTCAACAATCATATGTGAAGAAAAGTCAGAGAGGAAAAGAGAAGACTAGAACTCAAAAGAAAGTTCTATTTCTCTATGTCAAAGATATTCAAAAGATTCAAGACAAAAAGCTGAATCAACAGAAATATAAAGAAAGATCTTCAAAGAAGATATTTAAGAAAAACAAGATGCTAAATCCTAGGGGGAGATTGTTAGATATAAAAATAGGATTAGCATTTGTAAGTGAAAAACTGGTCATGCGACTTTAAGTTAGTGTCGCAGGAATACAATATGCGACTTTAAGAATAAAGTCGCAGAACAAGGTCGCAGGTGCTGCTAAAGTCGCTTAAACAAAGTCGCAGGTGTTGCTGTATAAATACCAGGCTTTGTTTTTCATTTTATGTTGTTGAAATCAGAGAGATTCGTATGTGCGTTTTTGTATCTGATTTACAGAGAGTCTGAGAGCTTGTAATAGTGAATTGATTAATCAATACAAGAAGCATTCAATCTATTCATACATACGCATATGCTTACATAAACATACATTCGGATTTTATTTCAATCACGTTCAAATCACAATAATAGATCCAACAAGGTCCCGCCGAATGTGCGTTTGTTTGGGCACGTTGTAGATGAAACGTACGTGCCCCTGTGTAAGGTCGCTAGATCTTGGTTCGATAACGGATTATCTTTAGGTATTGAGGTGCGGAATCCCTCAATACGTTAGGTTTAAGCTTATATAACTTTACAATCAATTAAAGGACTTCGTTTTGATTATTAACTAAGTTAATCACTCAAAACCGAGCCTTTAATACTATAATAAATATATCTGCACGAAAAACGAGGAGAATAATTAAATATTTGGTGTGTGTGTAAAGAGCACGGATTTCTAGATCCCTAATAATGAGCAGCATTTAAAATATTTATATCTGGTTCAACTCGTAGGCCATGGGCCTTGCGAGTTGACTCAACTCGCAGCCCATGGGCCTGCGAGTCCAGATAGACTGCGAGCCCACATCTCAGCTCGCAGGTAGGTCCTGCGAACCGAGATAGCTGCGAGCTCAAAACTCAACTCGCAGGTAAGACCTGCGAGTCCAGTTTACAGCGAGCCCAGATCTCAACTCGCAGCTGAGAGCTGCGAGTCCAGATTGGACTGCGAGTTGAGATCTCAACTCGTAAGTCTGTTGACCTGCGAGTTGACTTCTCAATTCGCGATTCAGTCTTTAACTTAAAATCGATATTTGTCTAATAACATTTAACAAATACTAATAACAAGTTAATATCATATATTTACAAGTCTAAACCAATTTATACAAGATTGATAATAAATACACTAGTCCTATTACAAGCTAGATCTATTGTCACAATAACATGTCCCAACAGACTCCCCCTTGACAATAGCTCTAGTGTCGTTATCTTCAACTTTGTCTTTGGTCTTTACTTGTAAATACTACTGCCCATATGAATCTTCATTCTAATACAAGTCTTCACCATTAATTGATAATCTCTTGCTAGATCACCCCATGCTTCAGTCGTTAGGATCCTGTTTTCGTTTAACTTCAACAGGTCCTTCCTCGACAGATTCATCAGGTGTCGATGGTCATAGACTGTTAGAATTACTCTTTCTCCTCCTTCGACTTCATCATCAGCTTCAACCATGACAGCTTCACCAGTCTCTGAGTCCACGTGCCAGTTCAGAAGATTTCCCAGAATATTCTGTGGCATTGTCTTCAGTGGTATCTGCTGTATGCACTTGACAGCTGGATAAGTTTTCTTCCTTAATCTTCGGCCAGTTCTCTGACTTCGTTCCTTTAATTTGATCGTCTTTCCGACTCTTGGCTTAATCTTTTCAAACTTCATTGATCTACCCTCAGTCCGAATGATTCTCTCAACATACGTTGCGTAGGGATCATTACTGGGATTTATCAGTTCTAAGCGTGCCAAGTCTCGAATTTCAAATCGAGGAAGCGAACTGAATACCTTTAAGCTTCTTATCGAAATATTGAACTCCGTCAAATCTTTTGATAGCGAAAAGTTTCAAGTCAAAATCAAAATACCAGCCGATGATCCCCTTCCTTGGAGCTTTCTTTCCAGCTATATCTACTTCAGACATCCCAACCTTTTGCTTTCTCCTTTTCAGAGGTCTAAACATGGGATTATTTCTGAGTTTTTCTGGAAGGTCATCTTCTGATTCAGAACTGGTTGATTCATCTAGATTTTCATCTAAATCAACAACCCTTTCTCCATCTTCTTCCTGGATGACCACTTTAGTTGTAGATGGGCTTACAATGTGTTCAACAACATCAGCGTCAAGATCTACACACTCGTCTGCCTCATCATTAACAATGAAAGTCCAATCTTCAGGAGGTACAAACTCTCCTTCCTCAAGGTCAAAGTCAATGTCCTCATCTAATTCATCTGGCATGTCGCCTTCAGAATCTGATAAGTTCAACATTTCATGACCTATAGAAATACATACACAAATAGATTAATATCATAAGTTCTTTCATTGATTTCCCTGAATCAATCTAAGATTTTTCTTATTAATCCCTTTGTGTATTTAAAATATATTATATATATATATACTTATTCAAATCTTTCATCGATTATGATAATCGATCTAAAATTTGAATAAGTCTTATAATATGCGAACATCATATATTATATGATCCTATAACTCTTTTATCGATCATAGTCAATCTAGAATTACAAAAGGCTTATAATACATTCATAATTATAACATTTTAAACATTCAAGTTTAAACATCTTAATTACAGAATTATATTACAAAATAATTCAAAGTTACAATGTATTAATAATTACAATCAGTCTATATTAATACAAGTGTCACCTTCTTCAGCTCCACCCTTCGCAGTACCAGCACCAGCTCCACTACCACTTGCTTCAGCAGACTCCCCCTGAAATGTAGTCTGCTGACCAGTCGTTGACGGACCAGCCAGCTCACTTTCTTTTCCAGCTGCGGGATCATCGTCTTCATCATCTCGGCTCTTCTTAGCCAGCTCATCCTCTTTACAAACTTCTTCAAATGCAGCCTTCTCAATTGCAGCTTTCTCCCCTTGAGATGGCTGGTTCTGTTCTAAGTATGTAATACGACGAGAGAGACGATCAAGTTGTCGTTGCTTCTCAGCCACGTCATCTACCAGAGTGTTGTTGGTCTTGAGTAACAGTGAGTAAGCATTGTTCTGTGTAGTGACACTGTCTGACAACTGTAGAATCTGTGTGGCAAAAGTGTTGGCAACTAACTGCAACTTTCGAACCTTAGACTCCAAGCTTATAATGCGTTCAGCATCAGTCTTTGGTGAGGTTGAAGGAGCAGCATCAATGTTGGATGGAGGTGTTGGAGCAGGAGGTTGCATTCTCTTTGCTATTTCTGTAGCAACATCTGTCAAAAGACGCGCCGCAACCCTGCTTGATTTGGTGGTTGGGTGTGAAGAAGGTTGAACCAAAGCAGCAATCAATTCAGCCTCAGAGGGCGTAGACGTTGATTGTGTAGTAGCTGCAGAGGTTGAAGCAGTAGGCTTTGACAGCTTGCGAGGTCGAGTGAGAAGCACTTCCTCCTCTTCTTCATCATCTTCGTCTTCAACAACAACGAAATCGGGATCTTGATCAACAGCTTTCCTCTTTAACTTCAATGCCGGATCCATAATCAATTTTGATCCTTGACGAATCATCCCTTTAGGGATACCGGAGACAAACCCTGGTGGTCCAGTCTCATCATCATCATCAGACTCAGATTCAGAAGCCGAAGCAGCTTCTCCATCTCTGCCCGATGGCCCAACAGCATCAGATGCCTCAGTAGGTAGAGGTGTACCAGAGGTACTCGGACCTGCAGTCAAAAATTGATCTATATCTTTAAAAACCTGATCAGTGTCCTCTTCAACTCGTGGTGGCTCAGCAATATATTGATCCACATCCTGCAAGATAGGATCATTTGCATCATCATTTTCAGCCAAAACTTGTTGCACTACTTCAGCAGCAACTTCAGCATTAACTTGTGGCTCTTGCTGATTTGCCTGATTTAGAACCTCCTCTATTAGCTCTTGTGGTGCAGGCACAGCTGCAGCCACATCAACATCAATCCAACCATTATTTGGTGGCGTAATATACTCGGGATTAACCAAAAATCCAAACAGCTCTGTCGGCTGTGGTTGCATCTCAAACCTTCTTGAGGTGTGCATAAACATGGCATTGTAAGCCCTCAGCCCGATGGTATCAACTTTTAAATCGGCTTGAAAGTCTGGCAAGTCAGGAATCGAAGCTCGAATAAACAGCATACAGAATCTCGGGTAGATCATGAACTGAGATCTAACAGCTCCCGAGATCTGTCGAGCAATCTCGCCAAAAATATAATCTGAGAAACTGTATGGTTTATTGTAAACCAGGGACAGTACTCCTGATAGAAGCGAAGGGCTCAGCTCATCATATCCTCCCTTCTTGGCACCAAAAACAGTCACTAGGACGTGCCATAAGAATCTCCACTGACCGAAGACAAGAGCCTTCAAGAACTGGCGTCCTCGCATGGGTCCCACGTACCCCATACGGCCTAGAGCACCCTCAAGAAAATCTGAAGAGAACTCGGTTGGTCCATCTTCCTGATCAGCCGTGCCCAGATGTAAAATATGCCTGATGTCAGTAGAAGAAAACACAATCGGATGATTATTCACTCTAGTCCTAATCACCGGTGGGTTGACGACTGTGTCGAACTCGATATTAGCCCAGAATTGATCTAAAAGATCCTTTGATAAGGCTGGGGATTCTGTAACAGCAAACTGAATCCTCGATCGACCTAAGAATGTGAGAATCTGAGCTAGTCTGGCGGCACCACGTGCATTGATATCCAGATCGACGAGCACGTTGTGCTGAGCGGCGAATTGTCGAGCCATTTCTGTAAAATTATAAATCACAAAAAAATGTTAGACAATTAGATTAACAAATATTGAAAGACCTATATAATCGACGAACTACAAGTGAACTATTAAGTTATGAAACTTAATTAACAATTATAGTCGTTTATTATATATAAAGTCAATAATTCTAACTCTCGACAGTTCGTTTAAAAGTATATAGCTTATTACTCAAAGTCTTAAGCCTTATAAGTTTAAAAGTAGACAATTTTACGTGTTTTTCATTGAAGTCTACACGTCTAATTGTTAATTAATTTATAACTCTTAACTATTAAAAATCTAGAGTTCGTAAATTAAATAAACATGCAAAATTACAAAATTAAAAAATTTCAACTCGCAAGTGAGTTCAACTCGCAGAAACAAGTCAATTAGCAGAGTCAACCAAAGTCAACTCGCAGAGTCAACCAAAGTCAACTCGCAGAGTTCAACTCGCAGGTTCAACTCGCAAGTCAGACTAGCAAGTCAACTCGCAGGTTGGACTCGCAAGTCAACTCGCAAGGTTGACTCGCAGGTCAACTCGCAAGTTCAACTCGCAAGTCAGACTAGCAAGTCAACTCGCAGGTTGGACTCGCAGGTCAACCTTCAAAGTGGACTCGCAAGAGCGGGCTGCGAGTTGAGTCTGGATCTCAACTCGCAGCATGAACAGCCATGATGACATCACCTTTTAAACTTAATTTTGTTAAGTTTTAACACAATCAGGTTATGCCATAATTTCAATATTCTCTAATTAACATAAACCCGAAGATTCTTGTTAATTTAAGCCTTATTTCATTGAATTTTGTAATTTAAAAACCAAAACGCTCATTTTTTATAAAAATGCCAATTTTGAATTAAATACGCAGTGAAATTCCTTGAAATATACCTTAAAATGTTCACAAACTCAAAATGTATAATATCTAAGAGCTGAAAAGTCCGATCCTCAAACAAAAATTTTAAAAATGAAATAGAAAAGGTCTCGGTTCGCAGTGTGTGTGGGTTCGCAAGGTGAAGTGGATTCGCAGTACAGGAACAAGTGAACTCGCAACCCTTTTATACTTACTGAACTCGGCTCGCAGAACTCAACTCGAGAGTTGAGTTCAACTCGCAGCCTTGTCAACTCGCAACACTGTTCTCAGCTCGCAGTTTTTGTCCAAAAATTACATTTTAATTACAAAACGTCATTTTTAAGTCCAAATCGCGTACAAGTCTAAAATCTGAGGATCTTTCACTTGTTTTTCTTATGGAATAGCGAACAAGTCTAAAATAAAATATTTTTCACGTATCTTGCTTGGAAAAAGCGCACAAGTCTAAAATCTGAGGATCTTTCACTTGCGTTGCGATCATGCGATAACATGAACGATAAACATGAATAAATAAAATAAAATTAAAGAAGATTTACTAAAATAAGAAAAATGCGAACAAATGCATAAAAAATGAAAATAAAATAAACGACAGTGATTCATGATAAACATTGGTATCAAGTACCCTTGTATTAATGAAACACTTTGACGAAAAAGAAAATACAATAAAATAAAGTAAATTAAATCCTAATCGAGGGCATTAAGAAATTTATCGACAGTGGGATCATATCAGAAGGAAACAGCTGAACCAAATGATGAGTAAAAAGTCTAAGAAGATTGTTAGTATGCAAACCTTATTAAATTCACAATAAGTTACATAAGAACTCACAACTTATCCATTTATCAACTTACATTTATAAGAGTATAACTTGGTTACCTATTTCCACAAAATATAATATTCACATCAAAATGAAGTGATTTAAATATCATAGACAGTTCAAGATGATTACCGGTATTATAATCCATATAAACAAAGTCTACACTGATTTTCAAGCAAACCTTTTATTGTTTGAATGTGTATTACCTAATGTGATTCAAAAATGACATACTGAGAAATTTAGTAAAACACATAACACTGTTTCTTTCACTTTGCAAGATAGAGGTCACTAAATGATGTTCTTTTCGAAACATATGACATACCCTTGAGTGAATTTATAAAATGTGACAAACATCAAACCCGTTTTGTAGATACTAGTGGTTCTAGATCTGTACTTAGTACAACATAAGATCCCTTAGTATAGACAAACCAAGCTTGAAACCATTGGCAAAACTAAAGGGGTCAGGTCTGTACTTAGTACAATAGAGACACCAGTAATTTCACTAACAGCCATAATTCTTATTATTTGTCTTGACATATTTTCATAGATTCTTGATAACAGTGTATGGTCAGACTATCTTTCATCAATTAAGACTTATGTCATACGTCATATAGTAAATCACACGAGATAACACACAGAAGATTTATAGCTTATTATATGCTCAGAAATCAAAGCAGACATTGCCTACCAGTACATCATATAATAAAGCTATCTAGATCTAAAGTTTTTCAAGTAGATTATATCGTGTGGAGAGAGGAGTATACTAAAATAAAG
Source organism: Logfia minima (assembly GCA_963921325.1). Classification (NCBI taxonomy): domain Eukaryota; kingdom Viridiplantae; phylum Streptophyta; class Magnoliopsida; order Asterales; family Asteraceae; genus Logfia; species Logfia minima. The sequence continues at coordinate 17,882,474 of OY992774.1, read as the reverse complement.
ATAAGTGAAGGCCTGGTTTTAAAGATGTAAAGTTCATGTAACAAATTTGAATCTACTAACACATCTAACTTAAGACTTTTACCTACATTTATTAAGCCAATTCCTCTAATTTACTATCATTTCCCAGTTGATAAAGACTTAACCTGTATCGGAGGCGATTCCCCAACGGTAACAAGCAAATGAATGCCATACGCCTAACCCCCTTTTCCCTTTTTTTTTTAAAAAATAAGCATAAACTAATAATATATAAACGACTAATTATTACAAATCAACTCTATGGAAGACTAATCCTCTGGATTTCTCATTCCATTTAGTTGCACCAATTTCTCGAATCGAGCTCTGTCGAACGCTTTGGTGTATAAGTCTGCTAAATTATCCACAGATGGAACCTTAGCTAACTTTATCAGGTTCTTCTCAGCACAGTCTCTAATGAAGTGATGTCGAATATCAATATGTTTAGTTTTACTGTGCTTTACCGGATTATTGGTTATTGAGATCGTTGATTCATTATCAATCATCATAGGAGTATTTGTTATACTCAACCCATAATCAAGCAATTGTTGTTGTATCCACAGAACTTGGGAACAACAGCTGCCAGCTGCAACATACTCAGCTTCACATGTAGAAATGGGTACTGATGTTTGCTTCTTGCATTGCCAAGAGACCAGTCTACCTCCTAGGAATTGACATCCACCGGTTGTAGACTTTCTATTCTGATTGCACCCTCCGTAATCGGAATCAGTGTAAGCCACAAAATCTAAGTCTCCATCAATCGGATACCAAAGTCCCAGCTTCGGTTTCCCTTTGAGGTAACGAAGAATTCGTTTTACAGCTTGCATGTGAGATTCTTTAGGAGTAGCTTGATATCTTACGCAGACACATGGGACTTTGGTATCCGATTGATGGAGACTTAGATTTTGTGGCTTACACTGATTCTTTAGGAGTAGCTTGATATCTTGCGCAGACACATACTGCAAACATTATATCAGGCCTTGATGCTGTAAGATACATTAGTGATCCAATCATGGCCCTGTAAAGAGTAGGATCCACATCTCTATCACTCGATGTATCTAAACCAATACCATGGGCTTCCGGAATAGGAGTATGAAAAATTCTTGATTCTTCCATCTTGAATCGTTCTAGAAGCTCATTAGTATACTTAGTCTGATGAATGAAATATCCATCTTTCTTTTGATCGACTTGCAATCCTAAGAAAAATGTCAATTCACCCATTGCTGACATCTCAAACTTGTTCTTCATAACCTTTTCAAATTCACTACACATCCTTTCGTCAGATGACCCAAAGATGATATCGTCAACATATACTTGAACAAGTAGAAAGTCTCTTCTTTTCCATTTCACAAAGAGTGTACTGTCAATTCTTCCTCTTGTGAATCCATTCTCAAGAAGATAAGTGGACAGTGTCTCATACCATGCTCTCGGAGCTTGATGTAATCCATATAGAGCCTTATCGAGACGATATACTCTATCTGGATACTTTGGATCAGTAAATCCCGGTGGTTGAGAAACATACACCGTTTCTTTGACTTTGCCATACAAGAAGGCACTTTTAACATCCAGCTGAAATACTTTTATTTTCTTTGAGGCTGCAAATGCTAAGAATAACCTAATTGCTTCAAGCCTAGCCACAGGCGCAAACACTTCATTGTAATCAATCCCCTCCTGTTGATTAAAACCTTGGACAACTAGACGAGCTTTATTGCGAATCACGATTCCTCGATCGTCTTTCTTGCACTTAAATACCCATCTAGTTCCAATTGGATATTCTCCAACAGGTAAGTCAACCAACTCCCAAACTTGCAGTTTTGTGAACTGAGACAGTTCTTCCTGCATTGCCTCGACCCACGAATTTTCCTTCAAAGCTATCTGAACATTTTTAGGTTCAATTTGTGAGATAAAGCATGAATATAGACATAGATTAGAAATCCCTGTCTCGTTCATTTCAGCATACAAGCTTGAATGAGTAGATGTACTAGCTTTAGATTGATTTCGAGTCAGAACAGGAGAATTTGGATCACCGATAATATTATCAATTGGATGAATCCTATTAATTCTTGTTGAAGTAACAGGTTCAACTGGAATATCATCCTGTAAGTTGGCACCAATTTCCTCCAAAGGTGGTATACCTTCATTAGTAGTTGATATCCTTAATTGTCTCAGAGGAGTAAGAACATCATCCATAATCCTTTGAGAAGCAATTTCAGGATCTTCACTCTCTAGAGGTATATCATCTTGAGGTAGTTGTGACTCGATAGGGGGGACAACATCAGTATCGATAATATTCCTAGCATCAGACGTTTGAGCACTCGATGTTGGAGAAGGAGTGGGATCCTCATCTCCCGACAATAAATGCTCAGGAATGTCTGAGTTACTGACATAGTCACTGATAGGGACTTTAAATGACTTGAAAAGATCTGAATAGTCAAACTGCCAATCCAATCCCTTAGTGAGTCATGTGTATAGCTCGTAACTTCGATGTTATAAACTATTTCAACACGTCCCGAATTTTTATTGAAGGCCCTTTTGTTTGGTGAGTTAGGCATGTAACCTAGGAAGTATCCTTCGTCAGCCTTCTCACCAAATTTAGGTTGATGACTTGTTTTCAACAACGTACATGAAACTCCAAAGGGTTCAAACCCTTTTAAGTTCGGTTTCTTCTTGTTCAAAAGCTCATAACACGTCTTGTTTTGCTTTTTAACCGTAAGAACCCGATTGAGAACATGACATGCTGTATTCACTGCTTCTGCCCAAAATATGACCGGAAGCCTTGAATCTGCAAGCATTGTTCTCGCTGCTTCAATTAGAGTTCTATTCTTCCTTTCAGCAACACCATTTTGTTGAGGTTCATATGGTGCACTGAATTGATGTTGAATGCCTTTGCTTAAGCAATATACATTCAATGTAGAATTCTTGAACTCGGTCCCATTGTCACTACGAATTCTCTTAACTCTTTTTCTATAGATGTTCTCTATTAGATCTAGAAACTCCATAAGAATGCCCGGAGTTTCATCCTTAGATCCCAAAAAGAATACCCAAGAGAATCTAGAGAAATCGTCTGTGACAACCAGACTGTACCATTTGCCACCTATGCTTCTCTTGCTTATTGGGCCAAAGAGATCCATATGTAGCAACTCAAAAGGCGAGGAAATAGAGTTCACATTTTTAGACTTGTGTGGTTTCTTATGCTGTTTTCCTTTCAAGCAGGATATACACTTGTCTTCAAATGCAAAACTCTTCGGTGGTACACCCAGAACTAAACCATGTTTGGTTATATAGTTCATTTTTCGAAAGTTTAAGTGTGCCATTTTCCTATGCCATAGGAGAGAGTCTGATTCTGAAGCCTTGGATAACAGACAAGTAGACACCATTGAAGTAATAGGAGCATTCATGTTGATAGCATAAATGTCCTTCTTCCTTGGAGCTTTCATCAGTATCCATTTTTCGGGAATGATAAAACCCGGCTTCAGGATCAAGGCCTCTTTCTCAGTGAAGAGAACAGGATGACCTTTATCACAGACTTGGGAAACACTCACTAGGTTGTGCGTTAGTTCTTCAACATAATTCACATCCTCTAGAGTCAAAGTTCCATTAGAAACTGTTCCTTTCCCAGTAATTACTCCTCCTTTATCACCGGCGAAGTGCACTCCTTGTCTCAGTCCACCACTGAAGTCTGTCAGTAGACTTCTGGTTCCTGTCATGTGCCTAGAGCATCCACTGTCAACATACCACCAATTATCATTGTTCCCAGTCTGCTCCTGCACATACAAGTTATAAACAATCAGTTATCAAGAGGGACCCAAGCCATTATGGTCTTGGTTTGTCCCTTATCATCGACAAATTGTAGCTCTTTAAAGTAACCATCCTTCCCATTAGGAGCTTTGGTCACTTTTGAAGGAGCATCAACTTGCTGATGATTAGTGGTCCTGGGTCTATGAGTTGACTGACTTCCAACTCTCCCCGATACATAACCCTGGAATTTCTGCCCTTGGTTACGATTATTATAGGACCCTTGGTTAACTCCTTGTGAACGAGATGTAGATCCAATCTCAAAGTGACTTTGGTTCCTTCTCGGAGTCATAAACCTCGACGGCACTTGATCCTTAGCAAAGTTTTCATGCCGTTTAGGTTTTGGTGGCGAGACACTGTGAGACGCATCTCTTTTCAGAGCAGTCACAGGTTTAATACCAATACCAGGTCTGGTACCTAACCTGTCTGTGCTAGAGATATTTTTAGACTTATCACTGGCCTCGCGCTTAGGAGCAGCTTCATTCTTCTTATTGGGACAACAAGAAGAGACATGTCCTCGTTGATGACATTTGAAGCATGACATCTGCTTTCGTGACTTAGCAGTCTTAGCAGACTCCTTCTTTATCTGATCAAAAGACACTGAAGGTAACTCCTTATGTTTCTTAATGACCTCATTATTTCCATCAGTACTTCCAATCATCCCACTTGATACGAATTGTACTTTAGTGAGAGATTTGACTGTACTCTTGGTTAATGATGAATCATTGACAGTCTCTTTTTGGATCTCAGATGCAATAGACTGTTGATTTTCCAAATCCTCAGTCTCAGGATTAACATCTGTCATTTCTAAGTCAACAGAAGTGGAAGCAGTGTAATTGGCATTAAAGGGCGGAGGAACATCTGAATATCCTAGGCCAGTAACATCCTTTACACTACGTTGAGAGCCAATGATTCTATCTAAGGTCAAAGAAGAAGTTCTGTAACCTTCAAATTTTCTATTCAGCTCTACCAGTTTCATATTTGACTCTGATAACTCCTTATCCCTAATAGCTATATTTCTATTAAGCTCATTAAGGTTTAGATATAACCCGTCTATTTTAATACATTGTTCATTTATAATGTCAGTCAGACTGGTCCTATCTAGAGCATCACTCTTAATCTTCTCGTTCAGTGCTAATTTATCTTCACCTAACCTACGAACATCAGACTTAGCTAAATCTAATTCCGAGGTCAAGGTTTTGTTAGATTCTGCAAAGACACTAACCTGTGTTTGAAGATCAGTAACTAAATAGCACACATCAGCGAGAGTAAGGAGATCTAGACATACCTTTTTCTTTTCGGATTGAATATCAGCCATATATGCCACAAAATCATTGGGACTCAATTCTTCTGTCGAGTTGATGTAGAGAACATCTTCCTCAATCCCCTTAACTTCTGTGTGTGGCACATTAGCTTGAAGTTCTTCAGTAGTCGGCATGTAGGAAGTGGATTCAATTTGTTTCTCTTGATCGTCAATCTCAGCCATGAGAGCTTGCTCTGATGGTGTAGACCAATCATAAGATCCGTCTATTTGCTGAACCACTAAGACTTTGGAAGTTAGATTACTTCCCGAATCTTGTTTTGAAGTTCCAGCATCAACCTTTGGTCTTTGGCATTCCCTGGCAAAGTGTCCGTAACCTTGACAATTATAACACTTGACCTTGGACTTGTCAAAACCTGGTCGATTTCCAACCACTCTCTTACCCGTACGTTTTAGGAAATTCTTTACTCTCCTTGACACCATAGCCAGTTGCCACTGGAGGTCCATTTCCTCTAAGTCATCAGGGTCAACCTGATCATAATCTTCATCAAATTGTGCTGGATCGTTTATCTTCCCTTGAATATAGTTTTCATAGGAAGCAACGAACGATGCCAACACAGAAAGTTGTTGTTCGGCTGATTTCACACTCATCGGCATCTTATGATGCCCTTGAGTGGATTTATCTAAGGTGGTGTTCCTGTTTCGTTTATCACCGCTATCCGAAGCAATGAAACAGAGATCCTCAGTCAATTTTTCTCCAATCTCATCAATTTCACCCGCAAACAAAGCCGTGGTCAAATTGGATGAGGAATTAGAGATACTAGTCTTTCCATGGTACAGACCAGGATTCTGTAGATGATCAGAATCCGTATCTCTCGTTTTCTTAGAGAAATCATAACCCCTTAGTTTATCAATCGCTTTCTCTAGGGTCATGGTTGCATATCTTTCATCATTATCTTTCAGCATGATACCGTACATCTCCCATTTACAAGGTAAACCCTCAATAAACTTGTCGGTTTTCTCCTTGTCATTATAGAAGATAGCATGGTCGTCAAGCTCACTTAATAGATGATAGAAACGGGTGGTGTAAGCCTCAAGATCTTCTTCTCTAAAAGCCTTAAATACCATAAACTGCTTTTTTAGAAGATTACATTTACCAGCTTTCACCTGAGGGCTCCCCTCACATCTCTTTTCTAGAGCGTCCCACAGCTCTTTAGCTGTGTGAAAGGACTTCAACTGATGGTTGATCTCCTTAGGAAGGCTCATCTTAATTGAAGAATGTGCTTTATTATCGATGGTGAATTCTTTCTTCTGATGGTCATTCATTCGATCATAAGTCACAATCACTGTTGCGTTCCCTATCTCAGCAGTAGGTGCAACATATCCGTTTTTAATACACAGCCAGATAGTTATGTCGTGGAATCTACAGTAACTTTCAAATCTGTCTTTCCACCCATAATAGTCCTCAAGTCTAAGTAGCTTCGGTGGAACATTAGATTTTCCAACCTCGTGTTCCATCTCGATCATTCGGCTTAAATCAGACATTTTAAAGTGAAAAATTAAGTTATATTGCGAATTCAATAATCTCAACTCGCAACTAAACTCAGTTCGCAGGAAATGTCAGTTCGCAGAAGTCTCAGCTCGCAGGAACTCAGTTCGCAATGGAACTCGGTTCGCAGGAATCTCAACTCGCAGAGAATCTCAGCTCGCAGAAACTCAACTCGGTTCGCAGCTGATTCTCAACTCGCAAAGGAACTCAGTTCGCAGGGGAACTCGGTTCGCAGAAACTCAACTCGCAGAAACCCTAATCTCAACTCGCAGATAACAGTAACCCTAATCTCAACTCGCAAAACGGCGCCTCGAAATCTGGGAACTGAACTTTTTGGTATTTTTACGAATAAATCCGTAGATTTCGTTCGAAAAACGACCCTAAAGATGTTATATAACCAAAAACCTTGTAACCACAACGTTTCTAAGCCCGAAAGCTCTGATACCAATTGTAAGGTCGCTAGATCTTGGTTCGATAACGGATTATCTTTAGGTATTGAGGTGCGGAATCCCTCAATACATTAGGTTTAAGCTTATATAACTTTACTATCAATTAAAGGACTTCGTTTTGATTATTAACTAAGTTAATCACTCAAAACCGAGCCTTTAATACTATAATAAATATATCTGCACGAAAAACGAGGAGAGTAATTAAATATTTGGTGTGTGTGTAAAGAGCACGGATTTCTAGATCCCTAATAATGAGCAGCGTTTAAAATATTTATATCTGGTTCAACTCGCAGGCCATGGGCCTTGCGAGTTGACTCAACTCGCAGCCCATGGGCCTGCGAGTCCAGATAGACTGCGAGCCCACATCTCAGCTCGCAGGTAGGTCCTGCGAACCGAGATAGCTGCGAGCTCAAAACTCAACTCGCAGGTAAGACCTGCGAGTCCAGTTTACAGCGAGCCCAGATCTCAACTCGCAGCTGAGAGCTGCGAGTCCAGATTGGACTGCGAGTTGAGATCTCAACTCGCAAGTCTGTTGACCTGCGAGTTGACTTCTCAATTCGCGATTCAGTCTTTAACTTAAAATCGATATTTGTCTAATAACATTTAACAAATACTAATAACAAGTTAATATCATATATTTACAAGTCTAAACCAATTTATACAAGATTGATAATAAATACACTAGTCCTATTACAAGCTAGATCTATTGTCACAATAACATGTCCTAACACCCTGGAGGGTGATGCTTTTCAAGATCCGCCTCTGGTTCAACGCCCACTTTCCCCACCTGTACAAGCACCGCAACAAACTCAACAACCAGAGCCTTCATCCGATGATATCTTTCGAATCATCGATGATTATGTACCTTCTCCACCTAGGTCGACGGGCAAAAGGCCCCGGGATGACGTGACTTACACAATTTTTGAAGATCTTCCTACATCCAGTCGTCCCCGCACTTCTACTTCCACCGGACCTTCCGAGATGCAAATTCCAATGCAAGCACATCCAAATATTATTAAGCAGTTGTTGGAACGGATGGAGGCTATGCAAAAGACTGTTGAAGATCAAGCTTCATTTATCCAGTCTCAAGTTGCACTGATCGAGACTCAGACTTCCCGGATTACAGTTTTAGAGGATAGGTTTAGGGAGTTTGAGACCCGATCGATTGGTCCGGGGGAGTTTGTTCCCTCTGGTCCATCTATAGAACCAATCGGACTAGGGTCTGGGTCTGTAAATGATGATGTAATTGTTGACGAAGGTAATGAAATAGCCCGTTTAGATTATTTTCCTGTGTACGATATACCAAGCCAGCTGAGACCATTGGCTGTTGATTATTCATGTGCAGACCTCTCGTACATACAACGTATGGTAAACCAAGTCAGTTCGGATTCTAATGATGAAGACTTTGAGGTGAATGATGATGTTGAGGTTGAAGATGAAGGGTTAGATGAAGATGAGTTCTATGATGATGCTCCTATCATTGAATCGGATTCTTCCGAAGATGGCAGAATTTGCTCATGAGTCTCCAGCACCAGAAATGTCAGACACAGTAGTTGAAGGAACATCAGAGACTCCAGTTCCGGAAGCTGAAACTTCTGAAGCACGAGCTGCTAAACATGCGCAATGGTGGCCTCATGGAAAAACTGGAAAGCATGTACCTGTCACGTGCAAATCATACAAGGTCAGTGGTGTTTATACTGGATTGATAAAGAGCTGGAAGGTATCGAAGGGTGTGTTTATGATCAAGAGACTAGATGGTATTCAGTATTTTAAGAGATCGTTCAACAAGTTGAGCACTTTGCCAAAAGGAGAAGTTAATCGTCTTGCTCAGCTCACACTGATTAATCCGTTTAGAGATGACCGTGCAAATTTCATTCAAACTACTTTGCAACGAGAAATACGAACGAAGAGGTACAATTTCATTAAACCAACTTTGGGAACTAGATATATCTACAAGAAAAAGATAGATCCAGTCACCAAACAGCCGATATGCAAAATGCGCTATTGTAGGAACCTTTTCGCTGGACCTAATCAGATCGTATGACTCAATCAGAAGAGCGGAATCCAATTAATCGAGTATTGAACGTATATTGAATCACAAGCACAGTTTCTCTAACGTTTTGTATAAATTAACAATTGAAGAATAAGCTTTACAATTTCTCTCTCTGCCTCACAAACTATCTCACTCTCCAGGGTTTGATCCACCCACAAATGAAAGCTGACTTCACTATTTATAGACATATTGGACCCTGCGACACAAGCCTTTGTGTCGCAGGCCAAACCCACTGCGACATAGACATTATGTCGCTATTGCGACATAAGCTCTGTGTCGCATGACCAATATTCTATGTATATTCTATAATTACATTTCATTCACTAACTTGAATATAGACACTAATCACATCACATAGTAAGACTAATTGACTTTGACAAATACAAACTTTGACCAACTGACTGACACACAGAAATGCACTAACAAACTCCCCCATGTCATCAGCTTGGTCAAATAGGCTTCATTTAGTCTTCACCAACAAACTCCTCTATGTCTTCAACAATTAGACACTCCCCCATTGAGATAGCATGGTCTTCAGAATATTGATGTCCAGATTCATGTGATGGACACACCTTTTGCATACAATAAGATCTTCAAATTATATGACCATCTCTCAATCTTTAGCAGCTTCTCCAAATATAATTTAACTTCACAGTCTTAGGAGAATAACTAACATCCTTTATATCTTCAATATTTGACTTTAACAAGATATGTGATATTGAATAAAACAACATAGAAATAAAATATTTTTGTAATTTTCTTTATAAATAAAAAGTAAAGAATACCAAATGGAAAATAAATCGGGGATAAGATTGTAATATGTCTGCTTAAGGATCATATCAGGATAACATGCAGTTATTAGGAAATAGCAAGTGTTATTTTGATTATCAGTATCTTTTGTCCTCTTTAAATTTACTCAGCATACATAGAACACCGTTAAAAAAATTAGTTCAAGACGATTACTGGTATCGTTTGTCCACTTAAACATATAACATACGCATCTTCAAGCTAAGTGATTATTGTTAGAGTGATTATTTTTCTGTGAATCCCACAATAGATATACTCCTAGTATCAAGACATGAACATAACATCTATTGTTTAGAGAAGGTATATGAATTGAACATTTTTAAGAATCAAGCCAGCGGTGACAGGTCTGTACAAACGTACAACAAAGCGACATAAACTTGATTCAGGTTTAAGCAAAACCATACTTGGTCAAGCCGTTTGGCGACCTTGTTAAGTATCTTTAATTTTATAAGATGTTAAAAGTGCATTGACTTTTGTTTGCTTAACGGTTGAAAGTATACTGACAGAAACCAGGTCTGTACTTACGTACAACAGAGGAATCAGTCAGCATAAATCCCCAAATGTTATCATATAAAAACTCAGTGCAATAGAGGTATGACAAGCTGATACTTAAGAATTAAGACTTATTGTCATACATCATATGATGGACACCACAAGAAAATAAAGACATATTAGATGTATTTCTTAGTAGCTTAAAGAATAATATGTTAATGCCTACCAATACATCGTATAATGAAGCTAATGTTTATAAAAACTGTTGTAGGTATACCAGATAAACCTACTGACACATCAAACATAAACCTTAAAATTTCCATTTTGTGTACATGTTACCTGATGAACTATCATATCCCAAGTTGTTTACAAACATAATCCAAAATGTTTTCCAGAATTAAGAATCTTGCTGTTCAAATTTCTGATCAAAATAATCAGAATTTTTAATTTTTTAAAATTTCTCCCCCTGAACAGCAAATTCTTTTCTCAATTCTAATTCAAATGTAATCCCCTAAAAATTAAACTAATTTTTTAATTAATTATTTTTTTTTTTTTTTAATTTAATAAATTTCGCAACATTACATTTCTTTGATACTAAAAAGTATAAAGAATGGTTGTTGCAATACTAACAAATTGAACAAATAATGACGAAATAAAAGTTTCAAAATCACATATCACGTCAAATCAAATTCTTTTAACCACGTTATTCCGTCTCGAAACTTTGATAATCTCATCCATTCAGTCACAATGCACCACACTTAACTACCTTGAAAGCAATCTTAACACAATACACATCCTTGTAGTCACTAAAAATATAATCTATCAAAAAACTGACTGCATCACCACAAACAATGAAACATTAGATTTTATGGGACACCCAAGCCTTGATAGTCTTGGGTTGTCCATTATCGTTCATAATTATCACATCAATGAGTTTATGATATTTTAAAAAGTCACTTGATTTCATTGATGTGTTGTTTGTGAATTTTTGTTTCCAAACCTGCTTAGGTTTGGATGACTTGTTTTCAACAATGTTGTGTTGTTGAACTTGGGTTCTACTAGGCACAACTTTGTTTACTCTGGCCATAGGTTTAGGTGAAGAGGATGCATAACTAGATAAAGGCGAATGTGAACTACGCATTGACAATGATTTTGAACAAGAACTTCTATATGAATAAGTTCTAGGCATTCTTCTACCAAACCTGTCTAGGGCTATCAACTTACAATCCCTAATAACATGTCCTTGTTGTCCACAACAAAAACAAGAACGTCTATCCACAAAAGATTGATTCCAATGAGTTCCTTCAAATCGTTTTGGAGGAGGATAATACACCGAAGGTCTATTAATAGGAACATTTGTTGAACAGGCACTCTTAGGTGAGCATGTTGAACTAGATGTTCCTAAGGTTGAGCTAGTTGATTTTGAATATTTATTATTTTCAGATTTATCAACTACTTTATCTTTCTTGAGATTCTTCACAGGTGACCGTAAATTATCCGAAGATTTAGATTTTGAATCCCTTTTAACATGTTGAACTTTTGAGGATTCATTGTAAACCTTTGCTTTTCTTTTGCCTTTAAAACAATCATCATTTTCAGTTTCAAGGATGAAATTTTCAGGTTTGACATTTAATTTCTCAACCTTAATGGTAGACACTTCAGGTATATCATCTACCTCAATAACCTCCTCAACCTTAGTGATAGAATCATTAACTGATGAATTAACAGGTTTTGTGTCTTCTTTGAAAGAGGAAGGCACAAAGTCTTTGATGGAATCCTTTGATGGCATTGGCAGATAGTCATTAGGAGGTGGTACATAGTGATAACCAAGACCAGCTTTGCTTTTGGTATCTGTCCTTTGCGATTGAAGAATTTCATCAAATACCATAGAGGATGTAGAAAAGTTTGAAAGTTTTCGTTGTAAACACAGAACTTTTGCCTGTGAGTCATCAAGTTGTTTCTTCACAAGAGTAAGCATATTAACATAACTACCTATCTCATCTTGCTGACAAAAATTTTTGGCTTTCAGTTCTTTCTTGTCTTCAAAAATGGCTTTCAACTTTTTTTCACATGCCTTATCATTTTCTCTTAACAAATCATTACTTTCTTTTAGTTGTTCTATGCTAGAGTTAAGGTGTTCATTATCCTCTCTATACCTTTTAATCGTACCAGTTAAGTTAATACATGAAGCACATGAGGATGGTTCAAAATCAACCTGATTGTCCGAAGCTTTGATTTCAACTTCTTCCTTCATTTCTTCTTCTGAGCTTGTCATTCTCATCTTAGTATTACTTCCGAAACTTACTTGAAGATTGTGCCACAATTTAAATGAAGTATCTTGCGTTTTGTAACATGAGGCTTCATCCCTTGGTAAACACTCCAATATTGCCTCAAATGTCTTCTTTTCCAAATTAAAATTTGTACGTTCTGTGGTAGACATTTGGTTTACCATTTTGAAAGATGTACCTCCGGCTATTCTAGGTTTCTCATACGGATTTGCAATGAATATCCATAAATTTGCATCATACAACGTAAACAACACTTCAACCACAGCTCTCCATCGATCAAAGTCCTTATGAAATAAGGATTTCAACTTTCCTTTCAAGGTTGTATTTAAGAAATCCATATTCGAATTTAGCGACACACAAAAAAAATTCCTTTCAAAAAGTTTTTTTTTTTTTTTTTTTTTTAATGGGACACAAGGCTTGTGTCGCAAAGCTTATGTCGCAAGACTATGTCGCAAAGCTTATGTCGCAAAGCTTATGTGACACAAGTGTTATGTCGCAAGCTTATGTCGCAAAGCTTATGTGACACAAGTGTTATGTCGCAAGCTTATGTCGCAAGACTATGTCGCAAAGCTTATGTGACACAAGTGTTATGTCGCAAGCTTATGTCGCAAAACGGCGCTGATCAGTTCCAAAACTCAAAAATACGAATATTTTTGAAACCCTAAAGAATTTTGAACGAAAAACAACGAACAAACCCAGAAAAACTCTTCCAATAACACAATCTTCAAGCAAAATAACCCAAAAACGAAGATTACACAATTCAACCTTCGCGAATCAAACCGAAAACGTTCAAAACACGATCTGAAACCGTTGAATAACTTATTCACGGCTCTGATACCACTTGTAGGAACCCTTTCGCTGGACCTAATCAGATCGTATGACTCAATCAGAAGAGCGGAATCCAACTAATCGAGTATTGAACGTATATTGAATCACAAGCACAGTTTCTCTAACGTTTTGTATAAATTAACAATTGAAGAATAAGCTTTACAATTTCTCTCTCTGCCTCACAAACTATCTCACTCTCCAGGGTTTGATCCACCCACAAATGAAAGCTGACTTCACTATTTATAGACATATTGGACCCTGCGACACAAGCCTTTGTGTCGCAGGCCAAACCCACTGCGACATAGACATTATGTCGCTATTGCGACATAAGCTCTGTGTCGCATGACCAATATTCTATGTATATTCTATAATTACATTTCATTCACTGACTTGAATATACACACTAATCACATCACATAGTAAGACTAATTGACTTTGACAAATACAAACTTTGACCAACTGACTGACACACAGAAATGCACTAACAGCTATCCTCCGGCTGATTGTTTGAAGAGAATTCCTCTAGAAGTGTTCCCCTTGACTTTTTACGACGATTTCATTTCTGGGAACTTGATGCTCACACTGGTGAGGCAGTTTTGGTATTTGTGCCTGAGACGGAGCAACCAGAGAAGAGCTCGTTATATGGTTTGAAGAAAGCTCAATTTCGAGTATTTGATCCTATGAGCTTGATAAATTTTTCAGAGAAAGATTTGAGAAAATTGTTTGATAATCCGATTCGCTTTAATGAAAGAAATACTATGAATAAGAAGCTTGCGTTTCAATTCAGCGGATTATCAATGTTTGTGTAACACATGGAATACACGTTGACGGTGTGTTTCCTGCAGGCTGGGTTTGAATGAAGATTTTAAAGACCAAGTTGAAGACACGGGGGAGTTTGTTGATACATCTTAGTGTGTCTGTCAATTGGTCGAGTCTGTATTGTGATTGTTAATGTAATTGAGTTTAGTTTGAAATTACATTTTCTGTGTTATGCGACACAAGTCTTGTGTCGCATTAGTTGTAATAGCGACATAGTTCTTATGTCGCATTAGTAGTTATAGTGACATAATGCTTATGTCGCATTAGTCGGCCAGATTAGTATATTTTGATTAATATTTTCTCTGTGTTTTATCTGCTGTAATCTGATATGAGAAATTGTTAAATAAATATAAAGTCAATATTGCGTTGTTCTTAATTGATTCAAGCTTTATATTATTTGATTGTTACAATCCAACGGATTCCGCACGTGGATTGTTTGTAACAGTTTGATTCAAGATTGTCTAGGGATCTACAAGTGAAGGAAGATCAAATAAGTTTGAAGAGTTATAACTAACAAGCCGTGGATGAAGATGGTCTACAGAACATTCTGGAAGATCAGAAGTGGTGGTATGTTGATAACAAGACTATTGAAGCAGTGATGGAAGACAGTGAGGGAAAGGAGCTGCTGAGAGTGTATGACAGTTTACATCTGGTAAACTTGTCGAAGGATGATCTGATGAAGCTTCATCCAAACAAGATGTTATATAGAGACAGTTGGAGGCATGAAGGCCGAAGATATCATAAGGTCGTGAAGGTGTGAGTGGAAAAGAGCTTATGGGGTGAGAGTCGACAGAGTTGATCGAGAATCAAGTTTGACAGAGCCAGAAGACTGAAGACAGATAGAGCTATTGTCAAGGGGGAGTCTGTTGGTGCATGTTTTGTGACAACAACTCTTATTTTGTAATAGTTAGTTTTGTTATTAGTTTTGTAGTTAATAATTGTATTTTATTAACTTAGCTTTTTATTTGTATTGATGTAAGTTCGTACGAACTTATATGTTCGTACGAACCTAGAAGCAGCTAAGTTCGTACGAACTTAGCTGATTATAAATACAAACTTGTAACACTTCATTTGTAAGGCTTTTTACTGTGATATTTGAACACATACGAAGATATATTGCTAAACACTTATATTACACTTGTTTAATTGACGTTTTGTGTATTAAAGGATTCCGCACTCTAATACATGTTACAATCTTGTTTGGATCCGTTCAAAGGGGACTTATATACAGTGTTAGTTATTGTTCTTGATTATCTAAGTATCTCAGATTTGATATACACTTAGGATCAAGAAGGTCCATAATTCCATGTAATGGATATCCTTAATTAATTTCATCTCTAAAGTCAAGTCCTTTATAGTAAGAGCAATGTACTTTTGTACGTGTCTAGTGACTAGACTGTACTAGGGTTAAAGGCAAACAAATCTAAAATCAAACCAGAGGTGACAGGTCTGTACTTTCGTACAACAAAGCACATAGTTTGACTAGAGACCTTGAAAATGGTATTCTTGTTCGCGGTCGAGTTTGCTCTATTTTACGATACACTGACTGAGTCTACGTCAACATGTTTCAAGATGTAGCAGAAGAAACAGTCAGTGAACCCCCAAGATGAATTTGTTTACATCTCTCCAATGACATGTATTATGGTACAATCTATCACCTAAGAATTAAGACTTAGATTATACATCAAAATAGAGATTGCACAGAATAATCGTCTTATTTAAGGTTTATTAGGTACTTGAAAACCGTTATGTCGCATCCCTACCAATACATCGTATGATGAAGCTATTAGTTACGTTTATATTTAAGGTACTTTTTACTGTGTATGTACTACATCTAAAAGCCACACATATAAAATGTTCTAGACATGGGCAATGTTTTCATCATTTCTTTGCAATAGTACAGTGACCATCAACTTTTTATAAGTTTTTGCAAAGATAAAAATAAAAACTAACTACGGATAGATAAAGGTTCTTGTGGGAGATAAGTTACTCATGAATTATCATTCCAGCGATTTGGACTAATAACTCAAAATGTAATTAATCAAAAACCTTAGCATAAAGATCGGCTAGATTATCTTCTAAGGAATTTATCATCCAAGATTTGATGTTGTCTCCCCCCAGTCGCTACATCTTCTGTTGAACTTGTAGCCTCTGAAGAACTTGTCTTTCCCCCGATCATGTGCCTTAAGCAATTGCTATCAACACACCATCAGTTAATAGTCATTCTTGTCAACTCCTGCACATGCACAAAAATAACAAAAGATTAGTTATTACAGGGGACCCAAGCCACCACGGACTTGGGTCGGCCATTCTCATCACAAAAGTAAATTCCTTCTGTTATCCATCTCGCCTTTCAGGTGACTTGGATACTTTAGAAATTTCAACTGTTGGTGAATGGGGAGTATAACCACTAGGCCTTTTATCCGGAGACTTTTGGAAAAGTCTCTGATTGACTGGCTTTTGGTATGAAGAATATCTAACCCTAGATTTATAGTTATAATTCGAATTATGAAAATTCCTATTACTAATACCCTGGTTAGAAAAACTTTTGTTGGGGGTTTAAAAATGTTGTGGAGTTTTTGATCGAATTGATTTTCCATTTGAGCTTCCTATTTTAGGAGAAGTGCTCATTGGAGTATCATTTGTCGAAACTCCTGATTTCTTACTTGGACACAGACTTGCTACATGTCCCTTTTGATGGCACACGAAGCACAAACGCTTCATCCAGGATTTCTTATGAGCCTGAAGATTCGTTTGGTGGTCCATTTTGGGAGGACTTGACTCTTCCTTGATACCTGCCTCAGCTTTCTCTGAATTGCTCTCGTCCTGAACTTGCCTCTTTTCTGCATTAATTGAGGCTATGAATGTCCAAGGTTCTTCAGCCTGTGTACTCCAATCATATAAACCGTTTTGTGTTTGAACAATCAAGGCTCTGGAATGTGCACTATTCCCTGAGTTTTAATCTCTCGTAGACGTCCCTTGATATGAGTAGCTCTGCCTTCCCTGGTTTGAAGTTTGTTTTCTCGGTCTCTAACATTCCTTGGCAAAGTGCCCGAAACCATCGCAGTTATAGCACTTAACCATTGTCTTGTCAAATCCATCATTTCCTCCTACAAACTTTCTACCCATTCGATTGATGAACCTCTGCACCCTCCTTGCAAGCATGGCCAGTTGCCATTGCAAGTCCATCTCTTCGAAATCATCAGTGTCAAGTTGGTCATAATCCTCATTGATCATGGCGGGATCTGTGACCATCCCTGTATGAAATTCTCGTGAGATGCCACAAATGATGCTAGAATTGCCATCTAACCTTTTGCTGACTTCATGCTCATAGCCATCGATTTGAACCCATTAACAATCCCAAATTGTGAGTTCCTATCCCTGCCTGAATCTCCGGATGATGCAACATAACAGACCTTGCCTTCAGTATCTATGATCGCAGTGTCTGTCTCGAACTTCCCACTGAAAAAGTTGTGACTCCATTACTTGTAGACGCACTAAAATCAGACTTCTTGCCATGATAGACACTCGGATCTTGAACCTGATAAGATCCCGTCTCTTTCTTGTGCATATTCAATTCGTAGACCCACAACCTTCCTACAACTTCTTCAAGCGTTAGTGTTTTATAATCTCTGCTTTCTTAGATTAACATAGTGTATATATCCCACTTTTGTGGTAATGCCTCTAGAAGCTTGTTGTTTCTCAGTGTGTTAGTAAACGATAGTCCATTGTTGTCCATCTCAGTCATTAGATGATAATATCGAGTGATAATATCTTCCAATGACTCGCCCATCATGTGCTAAAAAACATAGAATTGTTTTGTAAGCAAGTCAACCCTACTCTCATTGATATGATCATTACCGTCAAATCTCTTCTCCAAAGCTAACCATAGCTCTCTAGAAGTGTTGTAACGTTTAAAGGTATGTTTGATCTCTTGAGGTAGACATATGGTGATAGCAGACAGCGCCTTGTTCTATGCTTCATACATCCTTTTGTCTGCCTCCTTCATCGTTGAATACGAATAAACCTTAAGTTTCCCTTCGAATTCATAAGTAGGTGTATCATACCCTTCACTTATACAGATCCACATTTTGATGTCATTGAATTTTGCAAATGATTCAAATCTATCTTTCCACCCGAAGTAATCTTCAACCTTTAGAAGCTTTGGTGGTGAAGTAGCTTTACCCATTTCATGATCCATCTCAATCAGCTTGTTCAAATTTGTCATCGTAATTAGAGAGTATACGAACTTAAGGTATGTTCGTATAAGAAAGTCAACCAACGTAAAGTTCACTCAAAACACAGATTTTCTCTCCAAAAATTCTCGAAAATTTTCTGAGTAAAATTTAAATTTTCTCAAACCAAAATTAGTCAATGTTAAGCCTAAATTCAAATTTTGGTGAAAGAAAATTTTCTCGAAATTATTTTTTTTTTTTGAAGAGTTACTAGTAAGTTCGAAGATGGTCAAACGAACTTTGGAAAATTTGGAAGATAGTTAACTTCATAAGAACTTAGGAATGTTCGAACAACAAGTAAGTTCGAAGTAGTCAACTAAGTTCGAGAGGGGTCAACGAACTTGGTCAAACAAACTTCACTAACCAAGTTCGTACAAACTTAGCCCTAAGTTCGAATGACAAGTTGTATGTTCAAATGAAAGGCTGTAAGTTCGTACGAATTTAAGGTAAGTTCGTACGATACTTTCTAAGTTCGTACGACAAACTGATGAAATAACTCATATCTGAAATTTCGAATCTAGGCTCTTTTCAAGTGCCTTATTCGAATACCCTTGTATCTGCAGTGATCTTTAACACCTTTGGATGTAAAAATCTCTGTTTAAACGTCAAAGTTTTTCGTATTCTCTCGTTCCTTTATCGTGTAATACCCGAACCAAAAATGAATCAAATTTGTAGGCTCTGATACCACTTGAAGGTTCCCGGGGACTGGATCCACGAGGTAATCAGTTTATATGAGTGCGGAATCCTCTAATAAAATCAACGATAATAAACAAGTAAACACGAATATGTAAAGAACATTTTTATTGAACGTACACTCAATTACATTCAACGTAAGATACAAACAATAAGAAATTCACGAACTTGTTGTTATCTCAGCAAGTTCGTCTGTTTCAGAACTCCTAACCTCTTTCTCTATCAACTTACGGACTTGTGTATATATAAGCACCTAAGTTCGTATGGGCTGGGCCTTCGAACTTAGGCAACTTTGAAGCCCATACGAACTTAGTAAGTTCGTACCTACTTCTAAGTTCGTACAAACTTACACATATACACATACAAGACAAAAGTTAACGTTTACAATGATTAACAAAATGACTGATTACAAACTAGATGTTGTTGTCACACAAGATGCACCAACACAATTTTAATAGTGAAAAACTAAGGCAATATGTATGTCATCTACTTCAATCATACAAAATAAAAAATATATACAGCAAACCAAACTTAAAATATATGTTATTGGAATTGACATAAAGCATGAAGCATCTCATCTCATCTCATAAAACAACATATTTCACACATACAATTATGCACAGTAAACAAGAAAACCTAAAAACATGAATTAAGCATAATCTTACCAAGATGAATCGATTGCAATGGAATTGCAGGAATAGGAGCACCAACAGCCTTTCTCAAAGCATTTCCACTCCTAATATCCATATCTAACAACTTCAAATCGGATGAAATCGAAGAAACTAGTGTATATTCGGATCTAGGGCAAAAATAGATGAAAACCACAATTTCATGGATCAAATCGAAGCTAGGAAGGAGATGAACGATAAAATCAACGTTTTAAATGTGAAATTGAAACAATGAAGACGATGTTGAAGGATTGCATATAGGGTTTTAGTGAGAAAGAAAATGATTTTCTCTCTCTAATTTTTTGTCAGATTGAATGGAAGAAAAAGAAAGGGAAAAACCTGATGGAAGATTAATTAAATGGTAAAAGTACCAAACTACCCCTCTGCCCAATTTAAGTTATAAAAATAATTGTGATTAAAAAACTATAATGTATTAATCTTGACCATTGATTAACTAGATCCAATGGCTAACAAGCATATACCGATACTTTCAAGAAAATATATACTTGAATGAACTTTTGTCTTGATTTGAAATCACCAAAATATATTTTTCACATCACAAACTTAATCGTTAGACTACATATAGTCGATTTGAGGCCATGAGCTCTAGTAAAACTCTAAAATTGCATTTAATTCGTACACTTCATAGAATTTGATGCAATTAAAATCTTAATGCCATTTCATAAAAGTATTTGATTTAAAAAATTAGTTGATCTATAACTCACCGAGTTTGTTAATTCAAAAAAATTTACATTACTTAAAATTATAATTCATTTGATTAATATAAATTTTATCAATCATATTTCACGAACCAAATGAATGCTAACCAAAAAAAATTTCTCTATGCCCATAAATCGATAATCCGATAGGGTTGCTATTATTTTCTATTCATGTATAAAATAAGTGTAATTGATAAGTGGCGGAGGATTTCACCTTTTAAAAGTAAAATATATGTTTTACCCTTTACTTTACATTGAGTATAGACTTTTAACAATTATCAAGATAGTATAGTGGTTGACGTCCTAATATGTGAAATAAAAGATTTCAGGTTCAAAGCTTACTAGCTGCACATTTTAGGATGGGTTAGGAAAAGGATCGAAAACGATCACAGGGACGTCCCAATTAAACCGTGTACATCTGAGTAAAAATACTCACTCTCCTCAAACAACCTGAACACACAGAAAACCTCCTCCATTTATTGAGCAGACTTTTGTCAAAAAATTGAAGTAGGATAAGATGGTAAAATTGATGATTAATTACTTTGACATTCTTAGTTGAAAACATGTCCACTTATTTTATTTTGAGACAGATACAGGATCTTCTAGGTATCATCAGGTACAATACTTCACAGATCAGTGACGTCTGCTCCACACTACAATCGCTCTGAACTCAATTTCAGGAGCATTATATTACACCAACATTTAACGTCTTAAAACAGAAACATGACAAATAGAAGAGTAGAATTACGAAATAACCAAGCTGCAATGAATTCTTATACCACCAGTGTTTGGGTGAAACATGATATAGCAACTGAATTATGAAGACATGCACTTCTAGCAATTCCATTATTTTTCTTTCAAGATCCACACAATGTCCATTCTGATGTTCGTTTGATATTCGCTTATAGACATTTCGAACCGGCTTCATTCAATAATAGGTTTTCAAAATCTTCCTCAATAGTTGATTCGGATTTGAGCTAATAGAAGAAAGAAGGAAGACAAAGGACCTTGATAAAACATATTTGTTATTCTTACTTACACAAGAAAATAAAGAAATAACAAATGTGAATCTGAATAAAAAGATTTGCTTTTCACCCTCTCTTTGTTGATACTTTCTGAGAATGTGGAGTGTGTAGGACAAAACCATTAACAAATACCAAAAACTCAAGTGGTGGTGGTTGCAAGAGGTGCAAGAGTTTTGGACGAGAGATTAACACCACCACCTCTCAGAGATACCGTAGGGCCCTTCCAACTTGCTTTGCTCACAAGATTCAAGTCCAGGAACAAGACTACAACTGTAATGTCATCGTGGAAATGTCGCCTTACTCCCCTCTCGATTTTCTTCAAATCTGAGTATCTCATCTCCCGCTTCTTTGCCGCCTCCTGTAAGGCGGCTTTCACCAGCCTCTTAGCACTTCCCTGCAAAACACAATACCAGATTCCGTCAGTATTGTTAAATAATAAAAATGGAATCTGGAGGTGGGAAGATGGACTGCTTAGGTGGGAACTGGTTATCAGATCAAGGGTTCAGTAAGTTGAAACAGGTCATTCGCTAGTATGGTCCAAATCAGGCCAACCCTCAAACACTCCTTTCACTTTTTCAATAAACAACTAATATGTTAATTATGATTACACATATTATTATTGAAATGAAAATCTAACTTTTTTTTTACTATATGGACATAGGAGGTAGTATGTACTGAATATATAATTTGAGCCTCTCTTAGCTGCCTTATTTTATTACAACCTGTTTTAAAAAATAACAGTTTATAAGTGAAAGGGTCAAAATTGTCAATTCTAAGTAAACCAATGAGGCTCTTACATTATGAAGGTTATTTTGGACTATATCAACGGCTTCCTGATTGCTAAGGTGCTCCCACAAACCGTCAGATGCAAATATGAGAAATTGATCATGCGGTTGGATTTCATGCATAGATATGGACGGATCCGAACTCAATATTGGCCGTCGGATCGGATCACGAAGACGAAACTTGGCATACAGAGGCTCCCTGTTAAACTCGGCCTTCTTCAGGTACACATCACCTATAGATCTGGAAATCTGCAAACCCGAACAAATCAAGGTGCATGATTTTAGAATCTGATTATGACTAGTTGCTAGATTGAATCAATTTTACAGTACAAATAGTTCCAAACAAGAGCAACATCAGATGTTATTACTTACCTGCAACGTACAAAATTCCTATGATCTACAAAATTTAAACAAATGAAAATAAAAACAAACATTTGTTACCAACTATCCCAAATACTGTAAAGCATTTTAAAACACTTATAAGCTACTGTAAAGCATAAGAAAAAACAAGAGCATATGTTTTAAACGAATTGGTTGGTATATGAATGTTAAACTCGGGGGAGGATTCCATAAGAAGTAATATGAACAATGTACATTTTTACTTCGTATTGATGTCACAAAGAATTTGAGGCCAGTCCAAACTCCAAATATATCCTTTATAGAAACCAAAACACGGCACCAATTTATTGCAAAGACACGTGTCATGAATAATGAAAATGATTTCAGTAAAGGTAAATACGATCAATGTAGAATGTTCAATATATGATTCTAGATAGTACACACCCACTTAATTTGGTTTTGTCCGGCTGCTACTCAATGCAGAGTATATAAACTGATGACGTAAAACACATGTTATCAGCCAGGAAAAAGTGTCCTATACAACTACAATTTCCATGTGAAACAACTTGGACAAGGTCCACATACCATCTTAAACATCTTATAAACAAACCAACCAGACAAAACTAAATTTTCACCTAAGATGCATCATGTGCGAAGAATCAAAAAGGTTATAGCAAAACCATCACACAAAGGTGGTTTTAAGGTGTGTCTGGATGTGCATTTATAATGTGATTATGGTGACTTGGAGAACCATAATTCAAATTGAATGTTCATATCAGGATAATCAATTTATTAAAGCTACGAATAGTTAAGTTACTCACAGCTATTTTGACCCTTAATAATCAGACATCAGAATCAGTCACTTTTTGCAACACACTCAAATTTGCTTATTGCAACTTTAGTCTCTTCTAAACCTTTAAACCTACGTCCAAAATCCCCTAAGGTGTAACCTCTATTTAGTTAACTAAACAAACAACAGTTATGGGACATAGAACAACTTCTCTATTCATAAAAATTAACCACAAAATACATGAACTGTACCTGTATGAGGCCCTTCACACGCCATACACTATGCTTTAAAACTACAATCTGAGGGTCATCAGGATGCAAAGCGTGCAGCTCCTGCCTAATTGACTCTATGCTCGCATTATGTTCCACCGATAGTTGGATAGCAATAACCTCCCCGGTTGCCTTCACACATCTTCCCAAAACCGCACGTGAATCACCAACATTAGCAATGTAAAGGGTCCCACTACAAATCACACCGACCAAGCAACAAGTACCAACAGCAGCCAATTGTGGTTTCACCGTCCACTGTTTAGCAACAATCGATGAAAAACCCTCTTCAGTTGCTTGAAATGCTTTTCTTATTACATCCACTGACATCAATTGTTGTTCTGATGTAAGTCCTACAAAACCCTCAAAATCAATACACAGTAATAAGATTTTTAATACTTCAAAAACGATATATATGTTTTTCACTCACTTTTGAGATTGAGGAAAAGATTATCATTAACATAACGTGAAGTTTCAGGACCACCATGACCATCATAAACACCGACAAATGTACCATATGGACCTGAATCAAGAAAGCTCAATGAACCAGACTCAATTTGACTTTGATCTTCAAGCAACATGTTAGCTTGGACAACAGCCATTGAGTAGTCACCATTTAAATGGTGACCAATGTCTTTAAACCAAAGAAGACCTTCCTGCCTGCCAGCTGCTGCATCCAAACCAATCGCAGGTCGCCAGCAGGCCTTAAAAAAGTTTATCAATCTTGATAACATCCCTCATTTCACCACAACTTAACACCAATTTCTCACCATCCAAAATTGGATGCCAACAACACTAAAAAAGCACCAATAATACGACTAAATCTCTGTTATCAATGTTCAATTTCCCTGCATTAATACAGTAAACATCATATAACCAATAAATCTAGAAAAAGAAAACTAAACCCTAGAAAACCTAAAAATAAAAAATTAGGGTATAATCAAATCTAGCACTACACATTAATCAATCAATCAGCATATATAACTGGATAACCGGTTAGAAAGTTAAAAATAAATTTAATAATGATGATAAAACCCTAATTTAAATAGAATAAGAGACAGAGAGAACTTACAGCTGAAAAGTTAGGTTATTATTTGTTGAGGTACCAAATGAAAAGGATGGAGATCTGAAGAAATTAGAGCAAACGCATGTGAGGTTTAGATCTGTAGATCAATCAAATATCCAAACAAATTACACTGTATGTATAATAATATGTATATGTATACGTATGTTCGTACATCTATATATGATCTTTTTCTTTGGTTGAGTGTGTGTATATTTAATTAATTGTATGATCAAATTCTCGTGAACAAGGCGAGAGAGAGTTTACAATACAATAATATGATCAAAGTTGTCGAAATTTCTCCTCTCTCCAGACAAAATGAAATCTCACTCTGTTTCTTTTCTATTTGTTTAGAGTATTTATATTTATATTTATATTTATTTATGGAGTTTCTTTTTTTAAATTATATAAAAAGACAAAACTTTATTCAAGTATACATTTTTTTTAAAGTATGGGTATATGCTTCTTAGTCATTGGATCTAGTTAATCAATGGTCAAGATTAATACATTATAATTTTTTAATCACAATTAGTTTTATAACTTAAATTGGGGGGAGGGGTAGTTTGATAATTTTACCATTTAATTAATCTTCCATCAGATTTTTCCCTTTCTTTTTCTTCCATTCAAGAGAGAAAATCATTTGCTTTCTCAAACCCTATCTGCAATCGTTCAACATCGTCTTCATTGTTTCAATTTCGCATTTAAGACGTTGATTTTATCGTTCATCTCCTTCCTAGCTTCGATTTGATCCATGATATTGCGCTTTTCATCTATTTTTGCCCTAGATCCGATTATACACTAGTTTCTTCGTTTTCATCCGATTTGAAGCTGTTAGATACGGATATTAGGAGTGTAAATGCTTTGAGAAAGGCTGTTGGTGCTCCTACTCTAGCAATTCCATTGAAATCGATTCATCTTGGTAAGATTATGCTTAATTCATCTTTTTAGGTTCTCTTGTTTACTGTACATAAGTGTATGTAAGAAATATGTTGTTTTATTAGATGAGATGAGATGCTTCATGCTTTATGTCAATTCCAACAACCGACATTTTAAGTTTGGTTTGCTGTATATATTTTTGATTTTGTATGATTGAAGTAGATGACATACATATTGCCTTAGTTTTTCACTATTAAAATTGTTCTACTATATATGCACACTAGGTGTTTGTAAAAATGCTTGTGAGAAGTTTGCATAATTAAAAAGAAGAAAACAGGATGTTGAAACTAATTGATATTCTTGAATCAAGGTCTAGATTATGGTTGATATACTTGGCTTGCATTGGAGTTATCTTGAATCGTGATCCATGAAACTACATCTTAGAAATGTCACAGCAGATCTAAAAATTTTAGAAGTCATTGTGTACGATGTTATGTAACACTTGTTTGTTATACAAATGAAATGTATAAAGATGTGAATTTATGATGCCCTTGTAGACCTGGTCATTGCAACACATCTACTATGAAACTAACTATTGGACAAAACGTTTCACCAAAAACAACCAGTTTATAAC
Source organism: Logfia minima (assembly GCA_963921325.1). Classification (NCBI taxonomy): domain Eukaryota; kingdom Viridiplantae; phylum Streptophyta; class Magnoliopsida; order Asterales; family Asteraceae; genus Logfia; species Logfia minima. Next base: position 17,856,028 of record OY992774.1, on the reverse strand, counting down.
AAACAAACAAGACTTTACATTTGGTGTTGACATCACGTGAAAAGAATAATTTTATATAAGTAATTTTCAAAATATATGGAGATTATTATTGTAATGGATAGTAGTATATTAGGTGCATTTTATACACTTTTCTTTTGAAACACATATGGCCTTAGTATTTGATATCACATGTTTTTGTTCGACTAATTTAATTTTCTTTGTAATATATATTTTCTTTTTTGCAGATGAGTTTGTGAAGGCTGTTGAAGGTCCGTGTCAAGACAAACAACTCTTCCACCTGAGAATTTAGTATGTTGTGAAGATGTTGTTGCACGAAGCCAATATGTATAGTAAAAAGATCAATAATCTTGTTGATAAGTATGACAAGTTCAAAGATAAGGATGAAGTTAGGAAGGTGATTTTGCATGGTATAAATATCTGTGTTGATGAGTGTTGGTGCATATTGTGTGACAACAGCTTCTAGTTTGTAATAGTTAGATTTATAAGTCATTTTGTTAATCATTGTCATTATTAACTTAAGTTTTGTATGTGTATTTTCTAGGTTCGTACGAACTAACTTAGAGTATGTAAGGTCGCTAGATCTTGGTTCGATAACGGATTATCTTTTAGGTATTAAGGTGCGGAATCCCTCAATACTTAAGGTTTATGGCTTATATAACTTTGCTATTAATTAACAAGCTTCGTTTTGATATTAACTTGTGTTAAACAATCAAAACCGAGCCTATATATAATAATAGCCTTTATATTGCACGAAATACGAGGAGAATATTATAATATTTGCTGTGTATATTAATGGCACGGATTTCTAGGAATTCTCTGTCACATTTTAGCAGCATTTAAATATATATATATATATATATCTGGTTCAACTCGCAGGCCATGGGCTTTGCGAGTTGACTCAACTCGCAGCCCATGGGCCTGCGAGTCCAGATGGGCTGCGAACCCAATTCTCAACTCGCCAAGCAAAGCTGCGAGTCCAGATGGTCTGCGAGCCCAGATGGCTGCGAGCCCAGATCTCAATTCGCAAGGCTGCGAATCCAGATCATCTGCGAGGTGAGATCTCAACTCGCAAGTCAAACCTGCGAGTTGACTTCTCATTTCGCGAATTTGACTTTAACTTGAATTCGATATTTGTCTAATAACATTTAACAAATAATAATAACAAATTAATATCATATATTTACGAGTCTAAACCAATTATACAAGTTTGACAATAAATACACTAGTCCTATTACAAGCTAGATCTGTTGTCACAATAACATGTCCCAACAGACTCCCCCTTGACAATAGCTCTAGCCTTGTTATCTTCAACTTTGTCCTTGGTCTTTACTTGTAAATTCTACTGCCCATATGAATCTTCATTCTGACACAAGTCTTCACCATCATTTGATAATCTCTTGCAAGATCACCCCATGCTTTAGTCGTCAAGATCCTGTTTTCGTTTAACTTCAACAGGTCCTTCTTTGACAGATTCATCAGGTGTCAATGGTCATAGACTGTCAGAATTGCTCTCTCTCCTCCTTCGACTTCATCGTCAGCTTCAACCATGACAGCTTCACCAGTCTCTGAGTCCACGTGCCAATTTAGAAGATTTCCCAGAATATTCTGTGGCATTGTCTTCAGCGGTATCTGTTGTACACACTTGACAGCTGGATAAGTCTTTCTCCTTAATCTTCTTCCAGTTCTTTGACTGCGTTCCTGTAATTTGATTGTCTTTTCGACTCTTGGCTTTATCTTTTTAAACTTCATAGAACGTCCCTCAGTCTTGATTATTATTTCAACATATCTTGCATATGGATCATTACTGGGGTTCTTCAATTCTAAGTGTGCCAAGTCTCGAATCTCAAATCGAGGAAGCGAACTAAAAACTTTAAGCTTCGTATCAAGATATTGAACTCCGTCAAACCTTTTGATAGCAAACAGTTTTAGCTCAGAGTCATAGTACCATCCGATTATTCCCTTTCTAGGTACTTTCTTTTCAGTGATATCTACCTCAGACATTCCAATCTTCTTCTTTCTCCTTTTCAGGGGTCTGAACATAGGATTGTTTCTGAGTTTTTCAGGAAGCTCATCTTCTGATTCAGAACTGGTTGATTCATCTAGGTTTTCATCTAAATCAACAACCCTTTCTCCATCTTCTTCCTGGATGACATTTTAGTTGTAGATGGGCTTACGATGTGTTCATCAATATCAGCATCGAGATCTACACACTCGTCTGCCCCAACTTCAAAACTGGAAGTCCAATCCTCAGGAGGAACAAACTCTCCTTCTTCAAGGTCAAAGTCAATGTCCTCATCTAATTCATCTGGCATGTCGCCTTCAGAATCTGATAAGTTCAACATTTCAAGACCTATAGAAATACGTACACAAATATATTAATATCATAAGTTCTTTAATTGATTTCCCTGAATCAATCTAAGATTTTTCTTATTAATCCCTTTGTGTATTTAAAATATATTATATATACACTTATTCAAATCTTTCATTGATTATCATAATCAATCTAAAATTTGAATAAGTCTTATAATATACGAACATCATACATTATATGATATCATAACTCTTTTATCGATCATAGTCAATCTAGAATTACAAAAGTCTTATAATATACAACCATTCATAATTATAACATTTAAACATTAATGTTTTACACATTCAAGTTCAAACATATTAATTACAGAATTATATTACAAGTACAAAATTACAATGTATTAATAATTACAATCAGTCTATATTAATACAAGTGTCACCTTCTTCAGCTCCACCCTTTTCAGTACCAGCACCAGCTCCACTACCACTTGCTTCAGCAGACTCCCCCCGGAATTGTAGTCTGCTGACCAGTCGTTGAAGGACCAGCCAGCTCACTTTCTTTTCCTGCTGCGGGATCATCGTCTTTATCATCTCGGCTCTTCTTAGCCAGCTCATCCTCTTTACAAACTTCTTAAAATGCAGCCTTCTCAATTGTAGCTTTCTCCCCTTGAGATGGCTGGTTATGTTCTAAGTATGTAATACGACGAGAGAGACGATCAAGTTGTCGTTGCTTCTCAGCCACGTCATCTACCAGAGTGTTGTTGGTCTTGAGTAGCAGTGAGTAAGCATTGTTCTGTGTAGTGACATTGTCTGACAATTGTAGAAGCTGAGTGGCAAAAGTATTAGCAAATATCTGCAACTCTCGAACCCTAGACTCCAATTGTGTAATGCGTTCAACATCAGTCTTTGGTGAGGTTGAAGGAGCAGCATCAGTGGTGGTTGGCGGTGCGGGAGTGGACGGTTGCATTTTCTTTGCTATCTCTGTAGCAACATCAGTCAAAAGACGCGCCGCAACCCTGCTGGATTTGGTGGTTGGGTGTGAAGAAGGACAAACTATAGCAGCAATCATTTCAGCCTTTGAGGGCATAGAACTTGATTGTATAGGAGCTGCAGAGGTTGAAGTTTGTCTAATCTGCTTGCGGGGACAGGTAACCAGCACCTCCTCCTCTTCTTCTTCATCTTCATCTTCTGCGACAATAACGAAGTCGGGATCCTGATCAACGGCTTTCCTCTTTAACTTCAGAGCCGGATCCATAATCAATTTTGATCCTTGACGAATCATCCCTTCTGGAATTCCAGAGACAAACCCAGGTGGTCCAGATTCATCATCATCATCAGAATCAGACTCAGAAGCAGAAGCAGCTTCTCCGTCTCGTCCCGATGGTCCAGCAGCATCAGGTGCCTCAGCAAGTGGAGTTGGTCCTGAAGTACTTGGACCCTCAGCCACATATTGATCTACATCTCTGAAGAGCGGGTCAGTGGCGTCATCATGTTGGACCAAAACTTCTTGCACCAGTTGTGCAGCAACCTCAGTATCCACCTGTTGACCTGGCTGATTTGCCTGATCCAGAACTTCCTCAATCAATTCTTGTGGCTCAGGTGCACCCTCGGCCACATCAATATCAAGCCAACCATTATTCGGTGGCGTCACATACTCTGGATTAATCAAAAATCCAAACAGCTCGGTCAGCTGTGGCTGCATCTCGAATCTGCGAGAGGTTTGCATAAACATCGCATTATATGCACGTAGCCCAATGGTATCCACCTGAATATCTGGTTGAACAACCGGCAGATCAGGGATAGAGGCCCTAATGATCAACATACAGAATCTGGGGTAGATCATACACTGCGATCTAACAGCTCCGAAGATCTGTCGAGCAATCTCGCCGAAGATATAATCTGAGAAACTGTATGGTTTGTTGTAAACCAGTGACAGTACTCCTGATAGAAGTGAAGGGCTCAGCTCATCATAACCACCCTTCTTGGCACCAAAAACAGTCACGAGGACGTGCCATAAAAATCTCCATTCACCGAAAACGAGGGCCTTCAAGAACTGACGCCCTCGCATGGGTCCAACATACCCCATGCGTCCTAGAGCACCCTCAAGAAAATCTGAAGAGAACTCGGTTGGTCCATCTTCCTAATCAGCAGTGCCCAGGTGTAAGATATTCCGGACATCAGTGGAGGAGAACACAATAGGGTGATCATTAACCCTAGTTCGAATCACCGGAGGATTTACCACATTATCAAACTGAATATTTGCCCAGAATTGAGTTAATAAATCTCGAGACAATGCGGGGGACGCAGTGACAGCATATTGGATCCTTAATCGGCCTAGAAACGTAAGAATCCGAGCAACCCTGGATGCACCACGTGCATTGACGTCCAAATTAATCAGAACATTATGATGTCCAACGAATTGTCGAGCCATTTCTGTAATATCAAAAAGCACACCAATGTTAGACAATAGGTTTAACATATATTGATTAACCTTATATAATCTACGACCCTTAATTGAACTATTAAGTGGTGAGACTTGATTAACAATTACAGTCGTTAATTATATAAAATCAATAAGTCTAACTTGTTACACATCCTGTTAAAAAATATATAACTTATTACACAAGGTCATAAGTCTTATACAATAAAGATATGGTTTTAAAGTGTTCACATTGTAAGTCGACATGAAAAACCATATAAGATTTTAATTTATAATTCTTAATCAGGTAATTAATCGAGAATTCGTAAATTAAAAGTAAAAATTCAAACAATTCAACTCGCAGAACAAGTCAACTCGCAAGATTCAACTCGCAAGTCAACAAGTCAAACAAGTCAAACAATGTCAACTCGCAAGTAGTTCAACTTGCAGAACAGTTCAACTCGCAGAGCAAGTCAACTCGCAAGTCAACAAGTCAAACAATGTCAACTCGCAAGACCAGTCAACTCGCAAGTTCAACTCGCAAGTCAGCTTGCAAGTCAACTCGCAAAGTGGACTCGCGAACTCGCAGGTTGGACTCGCAGTTCAACTCGCAAGAGCGGATTGCGAGTTGAGTTTGGATCTCAACTCGCAGGATGATCTGCAAGTGTGACATCACATTTAAATTTAAATTTATGCGAGTTTTAACACAATCTGCCTATGTCATCTTGTTTAATATACTCAGATTTACATAAACCCTAAGGTTTTTTGTCCATTTGAGCACAATTTTAATGATTTATGTAATTTAAAGATCAAAACCCTCATTTTAATAAAATGTCGATTTTGAAGTTAATTACTAAATGAAATCACGTGATGTATACCTCAAAATTTTCGCAATCTAAAAGTGAATAAATGCTACAGAGTCAAAGGTTCGATACTCGAAAAAAAATCTGAAAATATGAAAGTAAAAGATCTCGGTTCGCACAAGCTTAATTCGCAATTTCAGTTCAACTCGCAAGAGTGTTTTTGACAAGTGAACTCGCAGCTATTTATGCCCGTTGACTCGGCTCGCAGAACTCAACTCGCAAGCCAGTTGGACTCGCAAGTCAAGTCGGCTCACAGAAGTCAATTCGCAGAGTTGAGTTCAACTCGCATAGCCAAGTCAACTCGCAATATTTGTCTAAAAAATACATTTTAATTAAAAACGTAATTTTTAAGTCCCAAAAATAAACAAGTCTAAAATAAAGTATTTTTCACTTGTTTTGTCTAAGAAAAGCACGCACATACAAGTCTAAAATAAAAATATTTTTCACTTGTGATGTAGACCTACGATAATACGGACGACAAAAACATAAATAAAATTAAAATTAAAATTAAAATTAAAGAAGATATGAACAAATGCATAAAAATAAAATAAAATAAACGACAGTGATTCATAATAGACATTGGTATCAAGTACCCTTGTATTTATGAAACACATAGACGAAAAGTAAAATACAATTAAATAAAATAAGATAAAAGCATCCTAATCGAGGGCGTTAAGAAGTTATCGACAACGGGATCATATTAGAAAGAAACAGCCGATCCAATTGTTGAGTAAAAATTCTGAGTAGATTGTTATTATTCATACCTCATGAAATTCACAATAGGTTACACAAAATCTCACAACTTAACCATTGTTCAACTTACATTTATAAAAGTATAACTTGGTTACCGATCTCCACAGAATATATCATACACATCAAAATGAAGTGATTAATTATCACAGACAGTTCAAGACGATTGCCGGTATTATAATCCATATAAGCAAAGTCTACACTGATTTCCAAGCAAATCTTTTATTGTTTGTATGTGTATTACCTAATGTAATCCATAATATGACATACTGAGAGATCAAGTAGAACACATAACACTGTATCTTTCACATTCAAGGTAGAGGTCACTAAATGATGTTCTTTTCGAAGCATATGACATACCATTGAGTGAATATAAAATGTGACAAACATCAAACCCATTTTGTAGATACTAGTGGTTCTAGATCTGTACTTAGTACAACATAAGATCCCTTAGTATAGACAAAACAAACTTGAAACCATTGGCAAAACTAAAGGAGTCAGGTCTGTACTTAGTACAATAAAAACACCAGTAGTTTTACTAATAGCCATAATTCTTATTATTTGTCTTGACATATTTTCATAAATTATTGATAAGAGTGTATGGTCAGACTGTCCTTCATCAATTAAGACTTATGCCATACATCATATAGCAGATCACACGAGATAACACATAGAAGATTTATAGCTTATTATATGCTCAGAAATCAAAGCAGAATTTGCCTACCAATACATCATATAATGAAGCTGTCAAGATCTAAAGTTTTCAAGCAAATTATAACGTGTGGAGAGAAGTGTATACTAAAATAAAGATAAGTAAAAGCCTGGTTTTAAAGATGTAGAATTGATGTAACTTACTAGAATCTACTAACACATCTAACTCAAGACTTTTGCCTACAATTATTAAGCTGATTCCTCTAATTTACTATCATTTCCCAGTTGATAAAGACTTAATCCTTATCGGAGGCGATTTCCCTTAGGTAACAAGCAAATGAATACCATAAGCCTAACCCCCCCCCCCCTTTTTTTTTTTTTTTTTTTAAATAAACATAAACAACTAATAAATATAAACGACTAATTTATTACAAAATAACTCTATGGAAGACTAATCCTCTGGATTTCTCATTCCATTTAGTTGCACCAATTTCTCGAATCGAGCTCTGTCGAACGCTTTGGTGTATAAGTCTGCTAAATTATCCACAGATGGAACCTTAGCTAACTTTATCAAATTCTTCTCAGCACAGTCTCTAATGAAGTGATGTCGAATATCAATATGCTTAGTTTTACTGTGCTTGACTGGATTATTGGTTATTGAGATCGTTGATTCATTATCAATCATCATAAGAGTATTTGTTATACTCAACCCATAATCAAGCAGTTGTTGTTGTATCCACAGAACTTGAGAACAACAGCTGCCAGCTGCAACATACTCAGCTTCACATGTAGAAATGGCGACTGAGGTTTGCTTCTTGCACTGCCAAGAGACCAGTCTACCTCCTAGGAATTGACATCCACCGGTTTTAGACTTTCTATTCTGATTGCATCCTTCGTAATCAGAATCAGTGTAAGCCACAAAATCTAAGTCTCCATCAGTCGGATACCAAAGTCCCAGCCCAGCTTCGGTTTCCCTTTGAGGTAACGAAGAATTCGTTTTACAGCTTGCATGTGAGACTCTTTAGGAGTGGCTTGATATCTTGTGCAGACACATACTGCAAACATTATATCAGGCTTTGATGCTGTAAGATACATTAGTGATCCAATTTTGGCCCTATAAAGAGTAGGATCCACGTCTCTATCACTCGATGTATCTGGAGCAATACCATGAGCTTCCGGAATAGGAGTATGAAAAATTCTAGATTCTTCCATCTTAAATCGTTCTAGAAGCTCATTAGTATACTTAGTCTGATGAATGAAATATCCATCTTTCTTTTGATCGACTTGCAATACTAAGAAAAATGTCAATTCACCCATTGCTGACATCTCAAACTTGTTCTTCATAACTTGTTCAAATTCACTACACATCTTTTCGTCAGATGACCCAAAGATGATATCGTCAACATATACTTGAACAAGTAGAAAGTCTCTCTTTTTCCATTTGACAAAGAGTGTACTATCTATTCTTCCTCTTGTAAAACCATTCTCAAGAAGATAAGTAGACAGTGTTTCATACCACGCTCTCGGAGCTTGATGTAGTCCATATAGAGCCTTATCAAGACTATATACTCTATTTGGATACTTTGGATCAGTAAATCCCGGTGGTTGAGAAACATACACCGTTTCTTTGACTTTGCCATACAGGAAGGCACTCTTAACATCCAGCTGAAATACTTTCATTTTCTTTGAGGCTGCAAATGCTAAGAATAACCTAATTGCTTCAAGCCTAGCCACAGGTGCAAACACTTCATTGTAATCAATCCCCTCTTGTTGATTGAAACCTTGGACAACTAGACGAGCTTTATTGCGAATCACGATTCCCCGATCGTCTTTCTTGCACTTAAATACCCATCTAGTTCCAATTGGATATTCTCCAACAGGTAGGTCAACCAACTCCCAAACTTGCAATTTTGTGAACTAAGACAATTCTTCCTGCATTGCCTCGACCCACGAATTTTCCTTCAAAGCTATCTGAACATTCTTAGGTTCAATTTGTGAGATAAAGTATGAATATAGACATAAATTTGTAATCCCTGTCTCGTTCATTTCAACATACAAGCTTGAGTGAGTTGATGTGCTCGCTTTTGATTGATTCCGAGTTAGAACAGGAGAATTAGGATCACCGATGATATTATCAATCAGATGATTCTTATTCAATCTTGTTGAAGTAACAGGTTCAACTGGAATATCATCCTGTAAGTTAGCACCAATTTCCTCCAAAGGTGGTATACCATCATTAGTAGTTGATATCCTTAATTGTCTCAGAGGAGTGAGAATATCATCCACAATCCTTTGAGAAGCAATTTCAGGATCTTCACACTCTTGAGAGACCACATCAGTATCGACAACAGTCCTAACATCAGACGTTTGAGCGTTCGATGTTGGAGAAGGAGTAGGATCCTCATCTCCCGACCATAAATGCTCAGGAATATCTGAATTACTGACATAGTCACTGAGAGGAACTTTGAATGACTTAAAGAGATCTGAGTAGTCAAATTGCCAATCCAATCCCTTATGTGAGTCATGTGTATAGCTCGTAACTTCAATGTTATAAACTATTTCAACACGTCCCGAAGTTTTATTGAAGACCCGTTTGTTTGGTGAGTTAGGCACATAACCTAGGAAGTGTCCTTCGTCAGCCTTCTCACCAAATTTAGGTTGATGACTTGTCTTCAACAACGTACATGAAACTCCAAAGGGTTCAAACCCTTTTAAGTTCGGTTTCTTATTGTTCAAAAGCTCATAACATTTCTTGTTCTGCTTTTTAATCGTAAGAACCCGATTGAGAACATGACATGATGTATTCACTGCTTCTGCCCAAAATATGACCGGAAGCCTTGAATCTACAAGCATTGTTCTTGCTGCTTCAATTAGAGTTCTATTCTTCCTTTCAGCAACACCATTTTGTTGAGGTTCATATGGTGCACTGAATTGATGTTGAATGCCTTTGCTCAAGCAATATACATTCAATGTAGAATTCTTGAACTCAGTCCCATTGTCACTACGAATTCTCTTAACTCTTTTTCTATAGATATTCTCTATTAGATCTAGAAACTCCATAAGAATGCCCGGAGTTTCATCCTTAGATCCCAAAAAGAATACCTAAGAGAATCTAGAGAAATCGTCTGTGACAACCAGACTGTACCATTTGCCACCTATGCTTCTCTTGCTTATTGGGCCAAAGAGATCCATATGTAGCAACTCAAAACGCGAGGAAATAGAGTTCACAGTTTTAGACTTGTGTGGTTTCTTATGCTGTTTTCCTTTCAAGCAGGATATACACTTGTCTTCAAATGCAAAACTCTTCGGTGATACACCCAGAACTAACTCATGTTTTGTTATGTAGTTCATTTTACGAAAATTCAGGTGTGCCATTTTCCTATGCCATAGGAGAGAGTCTGATTCTGAAGCCTTGGATAACAGACAAGTAGACTCCATCGAAGTAATAGGAGCATTCATGTTGATAGCATAAATTTCCTTCTTCCTTGGAGCTTTCATCAGTATCCATTTTTCGGGAATGATAAAACCCGGCTTCAGGATCAATGCCTCTTTCTCAGTGAAGAGAACATGATGACCTTTATCACAGACTTGGGAAACACTCACTAGGTTGTGCGTTAGTTCTTCAACATAATTCACATCCTCTATAGTCAAAGTTCCATTCGAAACTTTTCCTTTCCCAGTAATGACTCCTCCTTTATCACCAGCGAAGTGCACTCCTTGTCTCAGTCCACCTCTGAAGTCTGTCAGTAGACTTCTGGTTCCTATCATATGCCTAGAGCATCCACTGTCAACATACCACCAATTGTCATTGTTCCCAGTCTGATCCTGCACATACAAGTTGTACACAATTAGTTCTCAAGAGGGACCCAAGCCATTACAGTCTTGGTTTGTCCCTTATCATCTACAAACTGTAGCTCTTTAAAGTAACCATCCTTTCAATTAGGAGCTTTGGTCACCTTTGAAGGAGCATCAGCTTACTGATGATTAGTGGTCCTGGGTCTATGAGTTGACTGATTTCCAACCCTCCCCGATACATAACCCTGGGATTTTTGCCCTTGGTTACGACTATTGTAGGACCCTTGGTTAACTCCTTGTGTGCGAGACGTAGAACCATTCTCATTATGACTTTGGTTCCTTGAAGTAGAACCAATTTTGTTGGTACATTAGTGTGTCTGTCACTTGGTCTAGGTTTTGAGTTGTAATTAATTAGTTACATTCTGTATTAGGCGACATTGGCAAGATCGCTTAGGCGATATCACCAATATCGCTATGTCGCTGATTAGTTACCTATAAATATGCGCTTAGGGTTTCAGTTGTTAGGTTGTTGAACTTGACGATTTCCAGAAGAGCTTTTGGCTGTGTTTTCTGCTTCTGTGGTCAGTATTGTATTCGTTCATTGATTATAATTTTTAATACCATATTGTTTGTGCTTGTGATTAAAAACGTACTTGTGTTTAGCTATTGATTTCCGCTCATTAGCTGTTGAACATTGATTTGCATGTATTCTGTCATTTTAGACGATCCTACAATTGGTATCAGAGCCATATATCCATTGGATTAGTGGTTATTAAATCAACAAAAGTATGTTAAAAGTGGTTAAATCATTAGTTTCATATAGGTTGATTGCTTGTTAGCCTTAAAACTGATTGATTTACTGCCTTTTTTGTGTTTTCTGGATTATTGTTCGTCATTAACAACCCTAACTTCGTTTGATCTTTCAGATTAAAAACTTTTTAGGTTTTACAGCCGTTTCAGCGATATTAGAAGCGATATTACCATAATATCACCTCTAGGGTTTTGAGCGATATTACCTGATCTGAACTCATTAATTTGAGGGATATCACTAGCGATATTACTAGAGATATTACTTAGCGATATCGCCTAATTAATTTTAGCGATATTAGCATCAATATTTCCTGTGATATCGCCTTTATTATTCTAATTTTGATTTGCGCTTTAACTAGCGATATTGATAGCGATATCATCAATATCGCTCAATCATCAGCATCTTAGCGATATCGATGATATCGCTATAACTGTTTTAAATCAGAATTTTAAAATAAAACAAAGTTTTATCCTACTTAATACATATCAAAATGTCTACTTTACAAGCTGTTAATGCTATGTTAAAACACAATGCTGAGGTTGGTAGCGCAAACAAACCTCCATTCTTTGCACCTGGAATGGAGTATTCTGAATGGCGTGGTAGATTTTTATCTTTTGTTGTTTTTACTGATCCTGAAATGGAGATACCTTTGATCGAGCGATATGTTCGACCGGTTGCAAGTGGAGAACATGTGGGTATACCTCCTCCAAAACCTATTCGTTCAATGACGGCTGAGGAACGCAAGGCATGGGAATGTGAACGAAAAACTCACTCTGCTATAACCATGTCTCTACCTGCCGATGCTATGAAAATGTTCAAACAACATGACATAGCTTATGATCTGTGGAATGGTATAGCTGAAAGATGTGGAGGGACTACTGAATACAAGCAAAGTAAGCTAGAATTAGTAAAGAAACAGTATGATTTGTATGATATTCAGAAGAACAAGACGGTTAAGGACTTGTTCTGTAGATATTCACGTCTTGTGAATGAACTGACTAAGGGTGGATACAAATTCAGTTCTATAGAGGTCAACAAGAAACTGTTAAATGCTCTACCTCCTCACTGGGAAACTCGAGTGCTAATGATGGAGAATGATCCAGATGTATTGGCAATGACTTTGGATCAACTTATTGGCAAATTAGAAACATGTGCTTTGGATATTCAAAAGAAAAGCACAAGATCCAGTTCATCGCTTCCTAATGCTAGTAGTTTTGGATATGGAAGTTGTTGATCCCACTTGATGGATCTTTTAATCAAATCGTATGGAGGAGACAATCACAAGAATATAAAGCAAAAACAAAGTGGAACAAATGCAATAAATAATACTTTATATTTCCAAATACCCAAATATTCTCTCTCAATCAATGTAGCAGCCAAAATACAGAGAATAAAGTGTGTGTGAAAGTCTTTTTCTAAATATCTCTATCTTTGATATTTATACTAAACAAACTGGCCGACTTATGCGACACAAGCCTTGTGTCGCAGAGATCACTATTGCGACACAAACACTGTGTCGCAACTACAACTCATGCGACACAATCCTTGTGTCGCAGAACACAGAAAATGTAAACTTAACAAGTCTATTACATTTACAAACACATTACAGACTCGACCAACTGACAGACACACTAAGATGTATCAACAAACTCCCCCGTGTCTTCAGCTTGGTCTTCTAGATCTTCATTTATACCCAGCCTGCTGGAAATACACTGCCAGCGTGTATTCCATGTGTTACACAAACCTTGACAATCCGTTGAAATTGAGATGCTATCTTCTTGTTCATCACATTCTTCTCATTGAAGCGAATCGGATTGTCAAATAGCTTTCTCAGATCTTTCTCGGAGAAATTTATCAAGCTCATCGGATCAAATACTCTGAATTGAGTTTTCTTTAAGTTGTACAGTGAGCTCTTCTCTGGTTGGTCTGTCTCAGGCACAAATATCAAAACTGCCTCGCCGGTGTGAGCATCCAATTCCCAGTAGTGAAATCTTCTTATAAAGTCCAGGAGAACTGTTTCCAGAGGAATCTTCTTTAAACAATCAGCCGGAGGATAACGCATTTTGATCAAGGGCTGATTGGTTACTAGATCAAACCGTTTCTTATAGATAATTCTGGTTCCCAGCGTCGGTTTGATAAACTTGTACCTTTTGGTACGAATCTCCCTTTGTAGAGTAGTCAGAATGAAGTTGGCACGATCATCATTTGACGGGTTAATCAAAGAGAGCTGAGCAAGACGGTTAACTTCTCCTTTTGGCAGTGTGCTCAGCTTGGTGAATGATCTTTTGAAATATTGAATACCATCTAACCTCTTGATCATAAACAACCCTTTCGATATCTTCCAACTCTTGATTAATCCAGTATGCGCTCCACTGACTTTGTATGATTTGCAGGTGACCGGCACTTGCTTTCCATCTTTTCCGTGCGGCCACCATTTAGCAAGTTTCTCAGCTCTAGTTTCGATAACTTCAGATTCAGAAGCAGGAGCTTCAGATGTTTCTTCATGTTGAGTCTCAGATGCATTTTCAGTTTCATCTTCAGAGGAATCTGATTCAATTATCAGGGCATCATCATAAAACTCATCATCATTCAATCCTTCCTCTTCCACAGAAACATCATCATCAGTTTCCTCAGAATTTTCATTTTCATCATCGGAATTGACTTCATTTATCATGCGTTGTATAAATGAGAGGTCTGCACAAGAATAATCGACAGCCAATGGTCTCGGCTGGCCTGGTGTGTGATGCACAGGAAAGTACTCTAAAGTTGGCATTTCATTATTATGTTCAATATGTACATCTTCATTTACAGACTCAGACCCCGGTCCACTTGGTTCTATTGATGGACCAGCGGGAACAGACTCCCCCGGACCAAGTGACCGGGTCTCAAACTCCCTAAACTTAACCTCTAAGTCAAATCCGGGAGGTTTGACTCTCAATCAGTGCAGCTTGAGACTGAATGATAGAAGCTTGATCGTCCACAGTCTTCTGCATTGCCTCAATCCGTTCCAAAAGTTGCTTGAGAATATCCGGATGAGGTTGCACTGGAGTCTGCAACTCTGAAGGCCCTGCAGTGGAAGAGGTGCGAGGTCGACTGGATGTTGGAATATCGTTAGAGATAAGGTAGGTGACATCCTTACGGGGCCTTTTGCCCGTCGACCTGGGAGGAGAGGGGCATATGTCATCAATATCCCTCATGAGATCTTCAAATTGAGGATCGGGATTGATAACTTCTTGTTGTTGTTGAGAAGGTGGTTGCTGGAGAGGGGCTTCGAGAGGCGGTTCTTGAACAGGTGCCTGTGGCGGAGGTGAAAGTGGCCTATGAATAGGAGCCGGATCAGCAAATTCGTCACCCTCCGGAGGCACGTAGGCCTCATTAACAATATGCCCAAACAATGGCACATCAGGCGGGACCGGTGCGCCCCGTGCATAGTGACCGGAAACCACGAAGATTCGGGTATTCATCGGTGTTTGGGAAAATTGGTGTTGCGGAGCTACCGGTAAACCTGGGAGCAAGTGGTTTATAAGCAGTTGAACAAAACGTGGGTATAAAGCCCACTGACCCTCGCCGGCTTGAGCGTGATCAACCATTACTCGAAAAAGATAGCCTGAAAAGTTGTAAGGCTTGTTGTTTACCAAAGCCAACATGGCTGATGCAGTTGAATGGCTGATGCCATCAAAGCCAGCTTTACGCCCTGAGAGGCACATAATCATGATGTGCATAGATAACGCCAGACCTTGGTGAGAAAGGCCTTGCGATATTGATCTCGGGGGACACCAGGATAGCCCATACGGATCATGCCGCCAGAGATAAAGGTGTTCGAAAAAGTGACCGGCATTTCCGAATCATCCGGAAACTCAAAGAAATCCCTGATGATCTGTTCAGATAAGATGATCTCACGATCATGAACTCTGGATATAATTCTGGTATACAAGAGATCCGAGTTAATTGCCGCGTTTGTCCAAAAGTCCGTGACATGATCACGGTAAATAGTCGTTGTGGCCGTGATTGCATTATATATTCTGGAACGGCGGAGAAAAGCAATCATTGGGCGATACGGCGCTGCCGATTCTTTTTCGTCGTCGAGAAAGGCCGTGACATTATGTCGCGGTTCCCAAAAGTAGGCGTTCACATTTATATCTGCCATAGCTGTAAGAACAATATAAACTTGGAAGCCGTTAGATTCAACAATTAAAAGTTGACATTTGTGAATTTAAAAAATGTCTTGCGACACAAGCCTTGTGTCGCAGGATATAGGTGCGACATAACGAGTTATGTCGCAATTTTGCAATTAAATCAATTTAATGATTTATTAGCGACATAAGGGTTGTGTCGCAACAAAACATGGCGACATAAAATGGCGACATAACAGTTGTGTCGCAGCATAACATGGCGACATAAGATGGCGACATAAACACTGGCACATCCTGCGACACAACAATTGTGTCGCAGGTTATGTCGCATATATGAACACGATGAAACCCAGATTTTTCAGTATAAAAATTTTGGGGGTTTTGAGTTGCAATCGGTTCCAAACATTCAGGGGCATAGCAGGAACGTTATTCAATAACTTTTACACGCATATTAACATGTTAAGTCGGTTAATTTTGCAAAACAAAACAAAACCTAAATAACCGAAACTTAAAATGTGAATGTTATCAAAAATAGAAAGTAATAACGTTTAATATTGATACCTATCGATGCGTTTGAGTAAGTAGAACACGAAACAAGCGATGAAACGAGCAGAAATCCACAGAAAAGCACAAAAAATTCGAAAAATTGCGTCGGGCTGTTGTGTCGCAGGATCCAACTGTGTCGCTAGTTTTCAAATTTTGTGTCGCTGATAATTAGAAACTAATTACAGCGACACGAGGGTATTTATACCCGGGACACAATGAGCGACACAAGGTTGCGACACAAGTATTGTGTCGCTATGTTAGCAACTCAAATATGCGACACAAGGATTGTGTCGCTGTGTTAGCAACACAAATATGCGACACAAGGATTGTGTCGCTGTGTCAATCAAGGGTTAAATTTTAATTTTTTATTTGTGACACTTAGAAAAGAAATTTAACAGGAACAGATATATATAATAATAAAATAACATAAAAGAACGTTTTGAGAGTTGTCTATTTAGGGATCATATTAGAAAGACAGACTCGCAAGACAATATCAAATTTTAATTCGATTATCAGTATACTTGTCCAAATTTAAATTTAGCAAGCATAGTTAACAAGCCTGAGAAGCAATCTGTAACAAGACGATTATCAGTATTGTTTGTCCACTTAAACATGTAACACACTCAACTTCAAGCTTAGCATTTATTGTGAGAGTGAGTATGTCTCCGTGAATCCCACACAGATATACTCCTAGTATCAAGATATGCCCAAGACTTCGATTGTTTAGAGAAAGTATTTGAATTCAACATTTTTAAGAATCAAGCCAGCGGTGACAGGTCTGTACTGATGTACAACAAAGCGACTTAACTTGATTCAGGTTTAAGCAAAACCAGACTTGGTCAAACCATTTGGCGACCTTGTGAGGTATCTTTGATTTTATAAGACTTTAAAGTGCTTTGACTTTTGTTTGCTTGGTTTTTGAAAGTATACTGACTGAGACCAGGTCTGTACGAGCGTACAACAAAGGAAACAGACATCATAAATCCCCAAATGTTGTCAGATACAAGCTCAGGTTAATAAAAGTATGGCAAGTTGATACATAGGAATTAAGACACATTGTCATACATCATATGTTGGTCATCACAAAAGAATAAACACAGATTAAAGGATTTCTTAGTTGCTCAAAGAAGAGTATGAAAATGCCTACCAATACATCGTGCGATGATACAGTTGTTTGTAAGGACATGTATAACATATACTAGATAAACCTAATGATACATCAAGGATAAAACTTAAGATTTACGTGTGAGGGGTGTCTCCTAATGTACTATCATCTCCCTAGTTGTTTACAGACACAACTGAACGTCTTTTGCACATGTTGCAACGTTGCTTTTCTTGAATGCTAGTCAGCACAAAGAATGGCTATTGCATTAACCTTCTTTTTTTTTTTTTTTTTAATAATAATAGTAAGAACATAACAGACTAAGGTCACAAATATTACTTTTGAATGGGAAAGAAACGTAACCCTATCATGTTGACTAGCTCATCGAAACGAGCACGGGAAAAGGCTTTGGTGAACAGGTCGGCATTCTGCTTAAGGGTATCTATTTGGACCAGATCAATTAGGTGTTTTTTATAGCAATCACGAATGAAATGAAACCTAATTTCTATGTGTTTGGTCTTAGAATGTTGGACAGGATTACGTGTAATACATATAGCAGCAGTATTATCTATATGAATAGGAGTCATAGTTAAGAGTTAACTGTTGATGCATCTTAGAGTGTCTGTCAGTTGGTCTAGTCTGTACTATGTCTGTAAATGAAATAGACTTAGTGAAAATTACATTTCCTGTGTACTGCGACACAAGGCTTGTGTCGCATGAGTTGTAGTTGCGACACAGTGCTTGTGTCGCATTAGTGATCTCTGCGACACAAGGCTTGTGTCGCAGAACGGCCAGACCGTTTAGTATAAATATCAAAGTTAGAGATATTTAGGGCAAGATATTTTCCAATCATTTTATTCTCTGTATTTGGCTGCTACACTGATTTTGTTGAGAATATTTTGGGGATTGGTGCATATAAAGTTTTGTTTTCATCTGTTTATCATTTATTACAAACTTTATATCTTTTGCTTTGTCTTCTTGTCTTCTTTAACCACTTGATTTGATTAAAAGATCACCCTAATGGGATCCACAATTGGTATCAGAGCCAATATCTATGATTGATAGTGGTTTCAAATCATTTGGTTAAACTTTTATGCATTTTCTTGATCATTTGACATTTTATTAGTGTTTGATCTTCTTTATTGGTGCTATATAGTTGTTTTGTAGTGTTTTTGAACCTAGAAAGCTGTATCTTTATTGGTTTTTGGATAAAAAACATTTAGGGTTCGAAAATCTGTGTTTTTGAGGCTTGTTCGTACTGACAGCGCCGTTTTTGCGACACAGTGTGCGACATAATATTGTGTCGCTATAGGGTTTCAGCGACCTTAATTCTGCGACATAGTGTTGCGACACAAGGTCTTCAGCGACCTTAATACTGCGACACAGAACCTGCGACATAACACTTGTGTCGCTGTCTGATCAGTTGCGACATAATAATTGTGTCGCTGCTAGTCTTTTTGCGACATAGCCTCTGCGACATATCACTTGTGTCGCATTTTACAGTTTTTCAAATTTTTTGAACAGTCATTTTCTACTTCATTACCATGTTTACTTCTACTTCACTTCAACAGGTTGGAGCAATGCTGAAGCATTCAAGTGAGGTGGGTTCTACAAACAAACCACCGATGTACACTACGGGTATGAACTACTTAGACTAGCGTCAACGGTTTGAAGCTTTTGTATCTTTCAACGATGCTGAGATGCTGATCTATCTTGAAGAACGATATGAACGTCCTGTTCGAACCGGTATATTTAATGGACCTATTCCTGAAAAGTCCATCAAATCAATGACTCCTGAAGAGCGTAAGGCTTTCGATACCGAACGAAAGACCTATTCTGCGATTACTATGGCCTTACCTCAACAGATCTTGAGACAACTACGCCATCACAAGACCGCTTATGATTTATGGAAAGGGTTTGAGAAGAAATGTGGTGGTAGTGATCAGTACAAAAGAAACAAACTGGATCTGGTTAAGAAACAGTTTGAGGTCTTTGACATGTTACCTACTGAGTCTCTGGAAGATATGTGTAGTCGATATTCTCAGCTCGTAAGTGAATTGGTTGAGGGTGGAGTAAATCTCGACAAAACTGATGTAAACAAGAAGCTTTTGGGTTCATTACCAAAGAAATGGAATACACGCGTGCTGCTGATGGAAAAAGATGAGGATATAATGGATATGGAGCTTGATGATCTAATTGGACAGATTGCTGCTGACCTCTTGGACATGCAGAAGAAGGAGACTAAGGCTACTGCACATATTCAGAATCCTATGTTATATGGTGTGGATGTTCCTGCTGCAGCAAATCAAGCTGCTGGGGCTGCATTCTTTTCTGGGGGTTCTGGTGCTCCTAACTTATCTGGTGGTTTTGGATATACTACCACAAACTCTGCTAGTGGGGGTGGTACTTACTCCAATCTTAAAGGAGCATCTCCTGCAGTTGCTGAGGAACATGCTGCTGTATTCACCGCTTTCCTGTCAGCATATGTTGATTTCCTATCAAACAAGAACAGCACGGTGAATATGACTGAAGAAGATTTCAGTCAAATCGATCAAGAAGAGCTTGAAAGAATGGATTTGAAGTGGAGCATGGCTATGCTCACAAGACGCGTCAAGAATTTCTTGAAAAAGACTGGGAGGAAGAACGTCACTGATCCGGAAGAGAAGGGTCTTGGATTCAATAAGAGCAAGGTAAAATGCTATCAATGTCACAACTATGGACACTTTGCTCGTGAATGTGACAGAAAGAAGAATCCACCTTCCAGTTTGTCCAAGCCCTCTCAGTCCAACTCATATGAGAAGACCAGATCTGATAAAAAGCGATGGTTTCCGCTGCGCTACTGCTTTCCAACAATGCTTGGGAATGGTCTGATCCAGATGAAGATGATACAGAACCGGCACTAATGGCTGAAGTGCATGAGGTACATGATGAACCCTTATCTTGTGTATCATGCATTAGATTAACTAACCAGCTAAATAGGTATAGAGAGGATACCCCACGTCTTAACACTGTCATAGAAAATTTAACTGAAACAAATAATATGTTACGGGACAGTGATAAGGCCAGTGGTCAAAAGTTAAAAGCTGTTTTGGAAGAGAAAAAGGAACTAAAAGCTAAAATTTTTGAACAACAAGATGAAATTGGTAGCTATGTTGATATGCTATCATCTGTTAAAAGGGAACTTGTTGAATCTCAAACTGAAGTTCTAAATTTGAAGAAAAAGCTTTCAAACTTTTCCACATCCTCTCTAGTCTTTGATGAAATCCTACAGGCACAGAGGACTGATACTAAGAGTAAGGCTGTTTCCACCAAGTCCCCCCTCCTAAGGATTATCTTCCTATGCCTGTTAGGGATAATGTCAATGATATGATGCCTATCTTTACAAAGATAGGTGTTAAACCTGTCAAACCTGTTGTTAGATTCAATATAAGTAAGCCTGAGCTAGTTAAGGCTGAAAATGTCATCATTGAATGTGAACAACCTAAAACTAGTAAGCCCGAGCCTATTAGGACTAATACTAGTGAGTCTGACACAATTAAGACTCAAAAGGTTGAGAAAGTTAAGATTGTTAAGGATAAGATTCCTCAGACTGAGCTTATTAAGTCTGCGAATACTGTTGAGCCTAAGATAGGAAAGGCTCTTTCTGTGCTTCCTCGTATCGTTGAAGAGGAAATTGAGATTGAGGACATAACTGATCAAGAGTTTCGACCAGTTAATAAAATTGTGAAGCCTGAAAATCATATTATTACTATCGAAAGAAATGAACAGGCTATAACTAAAAGAATCGGAAAAGTCACAGCTGAGCCTAAGAAGAAGATTGTTTCTAACACGATTAAATTAAATAAATCTTCTAAAATTTCAACTAAAGCTTCTGCTGTTGTTGAATGCTCACACAAGTGTGATTGTTCAACACATGCTTCTTTTGGTCGTGCTCATCGGTTTGTTCCTAAATCTCCATCTTGTTTTGAGCAACGATCTTGCTTCTACTGCAAGAAGCAAGGTCATTTGATAAATAATTGTCCTGTGCTTGCTAAGAAACAGTCTGGGAAACAGGTTTCTCAAGTTTCAAAACTTAAAAAACTTTCAAAGAAGCCTATTTCAATGAAATGCTCTAAGACTACTGTCCTAGCTGTTAAGGTCAACAAAGTTGAGCAAAATACTTTGCAAAACTTAAAGCCCAAAGTTGTTGACCTGCAAGCACCCAAACCAAAACAAGTTTGGAAGATTAAAGAATCTTGCAAAGATTCCACATCTAACAATACCTCATCAGTCAAACATTCTAATCTGTTTGAAAACAAAGTTCTGACTGATGTGGTCATTGTTGATGATGTTACTGGAGTACCCAAGACTATCAAGGCTTGGGTCTCCATTTCTAACTAATGTACCTTGTTTGTGGTGCCGCAGCAACCTGAATCTGTAAAAAATAGTAAATGGTATATCGACAGCGGTTGTTCTCGGCACATGACCGATGATGTTTCTCTTTTATCTGAAGTTCATGCTTTCAATGGAGGTTATGTGGCCTTCGCTGGTGATATAGGGGGAGTTATTTCTAGTCAAGGTACGCTTACCAATGGAATGGTAAGCTTTGAGAAGGTAAATTTTGTGGAGCAATTACAACACAATCTCCTCAGTGTCTCTCAAGTGTGCGATAAAAAGTACATTACTACTTTTACAGACACTGAATGTTGTATATTGAAGCCGGGATTTGTGATCCCTGAAGAATGGGTGCTACTGAGGGCACCTCGGGAGGAGACACATATATTCTGGACATGAGTACTGTGGAAACTACACAGCTCACTTGTCTTCTTTCTAAAGCTCCTGAGAAGGAATCGTTATTATGGCACAGGCGTATGGGACACTTGCACTTTCGCAAGATGAACTACCTGATCAAGAATGATCTAGTGCGAGGTGTCCCTAAGAAATCCTTTGGACTGAATGATCATTGCGTTCCTTGTCAGAAAGGAAAGCAACACAAGAAGTCTCACAGACCGAAGCTGGCCAATTCAACTAAGAAGCCCTTGGAGCTGCTACACATGGATCTATTCGGGCCAGTCAGAAAGAAGAGTTTGGGAGGTACTTCTTATTGTCTTGTTGTGACGGATGATTATTCGCGATTTTCTTGGGTTTATTTTCTGAAGACCAAGGATGAAGTGCCTGAGATTCTTATTTATCTATTCGATAAACTGCAAAATCTTTGTGATTTGAGAATCAAGAAAATTAGGAGTGATAACGGTACAGAGTTTAAGAACTCGATTATGGAACTGTACTGTTTGAGTAATGGTATTAAACACCAATTCAGTGCCGCAAGGACTCCACAGCAGAACGGGGTTGCAGAACGTAAGAATAGAACCTTGATTGATGTTGCACGTACAATGTTATCTGACTCTAAGCTTCCAATCAGCTTCTGGGCCGAAGCTGTGAATACGACCTGCTACGTTCTAAATCGGGTATTAACGGTTAAGAAGAAGAACAAGACATCCTATGAATTGTTCAACAACAGAAAGCCTAATCTACAATTTCTTGAACCGTTTGGCTGTCTATGCACTATTATGCACACCAAGGAACGAATTGCTAAGTTTGGTGAGAAATCTTGTGAAGGTGTTTTTCTAGGATTCTCTAATAACTCACCAAACAAACGTGTGTATAACTTAGTGACCAAGCGTGTGGAAGAACATTTTGAAGTCACATTTTTCCATTACACTGACAACCCTCAAGGGAAGGGACCCGAATATTTGTTTGATTATCAAACACTGTTTGATTCTTTCAATATTCCTGAGGAAAATGAAGTAGAGGATATAGTAACACTACTTCATGGGCTGGACATCGCTTCTGAAACACCACTCATCTCTGTTCCTCCACCACCTACAAGAACACCAGCAACTGCTCCTGCTGCTACTTGTGAGACTCCACCTCCACTCGTTACTGAAAATGTTCTTGATCCTACAAATGATGAGGAACAAATGTCTGAGGATTCTATTCAGTCACCTACAAATCATACAAGGTCACTGGAGTGTATACTGGACTGATAAAGAGTTGGAAGATCTCAAATGGATTATTTATGATCAAAAGGCTTGATGGTATCCAATATTTCAATAGATCATTCTCAAAGCTGAGCACCTTGCCAAAAGGAGAAATCAATCGTCTCGCTCAGCTTGCTTTGATTAATCCTTCGAAAGACGATCGTGCCAACTTCATTTAATCTACGCTTCAACGTGAAATTCGCACTAAACGGTACAGTTTCATCAAACCGACATTGGGAACAAGAATTATATACAAGAAACGGTTAGATCCTGTCACCAAACAGCCATTGATCAAAATGCGTTATCCTCTGGCTGAGTGCTTGAAGAAGATACCTTTGGAAACAGTTCCCTTGGACTTTCTAAGAAGACTTCATTACTGGGAACTGGATGCTCATACTGGAGAGGCAGTTTTGATATTTGTGCCTGAAACCGAGCAACCAGAGAAGAGCTCACTTTATAACTTGAAGAAAACTCAATTCAGAGTTTTTGATCCGATGAGCTTAATAAATTTCTCTGAGAAAGATCTGAGAAAGCTATTTGACAATCCGATTCGCTTCAATGAGAAGAACGTGATGAACAAGAAGTTCGCACTTCAATTTCAGAGGATTGTCAATGTGTGTGTGACACATGGAATACATGCTGGCGGTGTATTTCCAGCAGGCTGGGTTTGAACGAAGATCTTGAAGACCAAGCTGAAGACACGGGGGAGTTTGTTGATGCATCTTAGAGTGTCTGTCAGTTGGTCTAGTCTGTACTATGTCTGTAAATGAAATAGACTTAGTGAAAATTACATTTCCTGTGTACTGCGACACAAGGCTTGTGTCGCATGAGTTGTAGTTGCGACACAGTGCTTGTGTCGCATTAGTGATCTCTGCGACACAAGGCTTGTGTCGCAGAACGGCCAGACTGTTTAGTATAAATATCAAAGTTAGAGATATTTAGGGCAAGACATTTTCCAATCATTTTATTCTCTGTATTTGGCTGCTACACTGATTTTGTTGAGAATATTTTGGCGATTGGTGCATATAAAGTTTTGTTTTCATTTGTTTATCATTTATTACAAACTTTATATCTTTTGCTTTGTCTTCTTGTCTTCTTTAACCACGTGATTTGATTAAAAGATCACCCTAATGGGATCCACATAAACCGTAATCGCGCAACTGGTGTTGTATCCAAAGAACCTGGGAACAGCAACTAGCAGCAGCAATGTATTCAGCCTCAGCAGTTGAGGTAGAAACAGTTGTTTGCTTTTTGCACTGCCATGATACGAGCCGAGGTCCAAGAAACTGACATCCACCAGAAGTGGACTTCTTATCCATATTGCATCCCCCATAATCCGAGTCCGAATAAGCAGTGAGCGCGAAGGTTTTCTCATTAGAATACCATAGACCAAGAGTTGGTCTACATTTGAGATAACCGAAGATTCGCGTAACTGCCTTCATGTGAGACACCTTCGATTTAGCCTGATACCTGGAACAGAGAGAGACTGCAAAGACAATGTCCGGACGCGATGCAGTGAGATACATCAGAGAACCAATCATAGATCGGTAATCTTTTTCCGGACAGTCCTCTTCATCTTCCGCTGGACCAAGGTGATGATTCAGCTCTAAAGGTTTCCCATAGGATTTACAGTCAGTCAAGTTATACCGCGTAAGCATATCATTGACGTACTTGGACTGATGAATGTAAATCCCTTTAGCAGACTGTTCGACTTGCACGCCCAAGAAAAAATTCAGCTCCCCCATTGCACTCATTTCAAATTCTGACTTCATGATCCGCTCGAAGTCGCGACACAGTTCATCCTTGGTGGAACCAAAGATGATGTCATCCACATAAACCTGTACTAATAACAAGTCCTCCCCTGCATGCTTGATGAAGAGAGTACTGTCGATCGTTCCTCGTACAAAACCATTCTTCAGAAGATGAGTCGCAAGCCGCTCATACCAAGCTCTAGGAGCTTGATGAAGACCATACAATGCCTTGTCCAGCTTCCAGACGTAGTTCGGATGAACAGAGTCTTCAAAACCAGGCGGCTGTTTGACATAGACCTGTTCAACCACTTGACCATACAGAAATGCACTCTTAACGTCAAGCTGGTAAACCCGAAATCCTTTGAATGAAGCGTACGCCAGGAAAATGCGGATGGATTCCAAACGAGCAACCGGGGCAAATACTTCATCGTAGTCCAAACCTTCAATTTGAGTGAAGCCCTGGACCACTAGACGTGCTTTGTTGCGAATTACCACGCCCCGATCATCCTTCTTCACACGATATACCCAACGAGTGCCAATAGGATGAACACCCTTGGGTAAAGGCACCAAAGTCCATACTTGCAGCTTGTTGAATTGTTGAAGCTCTTCCTGCATAGCCTCAACCCAGTATGGATCCTTTAACGCATCAGCTGTCTTCTTCGGTTCTACTTGTGAGAGAAAGCATTCTTCAATTTCCGAAGCAAGACAAACAGGATCAGTGACGGTAACAGGAGACGGTGTCAACACAGATTGTTTAGCAGCAGCAATCTGTCTTCTCGTTAAAACACCTTTGTTTAAATCACCAAGAATGGCATCAACTGGATGTGACACATTGATCTGAGAACTCGGAATTGCAGCCGGAACGATGATAGAATCAAGGTTTGTAGAGTCAGCTTCAAGTTCGAGTTGAAGTGCAGGTAAATCTTCAAGGTCAGATGCAGGTGATTGAACAAAATCCTCAAACATTTGTTCCTCATCATTTGTAGGATCAGGAACATTCTCAGTAACGAGTGGAGGTGGAGTCTCACAAGAAGCAGCAGGAGCAATTGCTGGTGTTCCTGTAGGTGGTGGAGGAACAGAGATGGGTGGTGTGTCAGAAGTGATGTCTAGCCCATGAAGTAGTGTCACTGTATCCTCTTCTTCATTTTCCTCAGGAATATTGAAAGAATCAAACAGTGTTTGATAATCAAACAAATATTTGGGTCCCTTCCCCTGAGGGTTGTCAGTGTAATGGAAAAAGGTGACTTCAAAATGTTCTTCCACAGGCTTGGTCACTAAGTTATACACACGTTTGTTTGGTGAGTTATTAGAGAATCCTAGAAACACCTTCACAAGATTTCTCACCAAACTTAGCAATTCGTTCCTTGGTGTGCATAATAGTGCATAGGCAGCCAAATGGTTCAAGAAACTGTAGATTAGGCTTTTTGTTGTTGAACAATTCATAGGATGTCTTGTTCTTCTTCTTTACCATTAACACCCGATTCAGAACATAGCAGGCCGTATTCACAGCTTCTGCCCAAAATGTGATTGGAAGCTTAGAGTCAGATAGCATTGTACGTGCAGCCTCAATCAAAGTCCTATTCTTACGTTCTGCAACCCCATTTTGTTGTGGAGTCCTTGCGGCACTGAATTGGTGTTCAATACCATTGCTCAAACAGTACAGCTCTATAATCGAGTTCTTAAACTCTGTACCGTTATCACTCCTTATCTTCTTGATTCTCAACTCACAAAGATTTTGCAGTTTGTCGAATAGATAGATGAGAATCTCAGGCACTTCATCTTTGGTCTTCAGAAAATAAACCCAAGAAAACCGCGAATAATCATCCGTCACAACTAGGCAATACGAAGCTCCTCCCAAACTCTTCTTTCTGACTGGCCTGAATAGATCCATGTGAAACAGCTCCAAGGGCTTCTCAGTTGAATTGGCCAGCTTCGGTCTGTGAGACTTCTTGTGTTGCTTTCCTTTCTGACAAGGGACGCAATGATCATTCAGTCCAAAGGATTGCTTAGGGACACCTCGCACTAGATCATTCTTGATCAGGTAGTTCATCTTGCGAAAGTGCAAGTGTCCCATACGCCTGTGCCATAATAACGATTCCTTCTTAGGAGCTTTAGATAGGAGACATGTGAGCTGTGTAGTTTCCACAGTACTCATGTCAAGAATATACGTGTCTCGCTCCCGAGGTGCCCTCAGAAGCACCCATTCTTCAGGGATAACAAATCCCGGCTTCAATATGCAACACTCAGTGTCTGTGAAAGTAGTAGTGTACTTTTTATCGCACACTTGAGAGACACTGAGAAGATTGTGTTGCAATTGTTCTACAAAATTCACCTTCTCAAAGCTTACCATTCCATTAGTAAGCGTACCCTGACCAGAAATAACTCCCCCTTTGTCACCAGCGAAGGCCACATATCCTCCATTGTAGGCATGAACCTCAGATAAAAGGGAAACATCACCGGTCATGTCCCGAGAACAACCGCTGTCGATATACCATTTACTATTCTTTACAGATTCAGGTTGCTGCGGCACCACAAACAAGGTAAATTAGTTAGAAATGGAGACCCAAGCCTTTATAGTCTTGGGTACTCCAGTAACATCATCAACAATGACCACATCAGTCAAAACTTTGTTTTCAAAAAGTTTAGAATGTTTTACTGATGAGGTATTGTCGGATGTAGAATCTTTGCAATATTCTTTAATCTTCCAAACCTGCTTTGGTTTGGATGCTTGCGAGTCAACAACTTTGAGCTTCAAGTTTTGCAAAGTATTTTGCTCAACTTTGTTGACTTTGACAACTGGGACAGGAGTCTTTGAGCCTTTCATTGAAATAGACTTCTTTGAAGGATTCTTAAATTTTGAGGCTCGCGAAACCTGTTTCCCATACCGTTTCTTCGCAAGCACAGGACAAACATTTATCAAATGACCTTGCTTCTTGCAGTAGAAGCAGGATCGATGCTCAACACTTGATTGAGATTGAGGAATAAACCGATGAGCTCGACCAAAAGAAGCATGTGTTGAACAGTCACATTTACGTGAGCATTCAGCAAGAGATGCTTTAGAAGAGTTTTTAGAAGATTTATTTAATATAGTTGTTTTAGAAACAATCTTCTTTTGAGGTTCAGCCATAGCTTTACCTTTTCCTTTTGTTATAGCCTGTTCATTTTGTTCGATAGTCACATTCACGAGCAAAGTGTCCATAGTTGTGACACTGGTAGCATTTCACCTTGCTCTTATTGAATCCAAGACCCTTCTCTTCTGGATCAGTGACATTCTTCCTCCCAGTCTTCTTTAAGAAATTCTTGACGCGTCTTGTGAGCATAGCCATGCTCCACTTCAAGTCCATTCGTTCAAGCTCTTCTTGATCAATTTGATTGAAATCTTCTTCAGTCATATTCACGGTGCTGTTCTTGTTGGATAGGAAGTCATCATAAGCTGACAAGAAAGCTGTGAAGACAGCTGCATGTTCTTCAGCAACTGCAGGAGATGCTCCTTTAAAGTTGGAGTAAGCACCACCCCCACTAGAAGAGTTGGTGGTAGTATATCCAAAACCAGTAGATGTATTTAGAGCACCAGAACCCCCAGAAAAGAATGCAGCCCCAGCAGCTTGAGTTGCTGCAGCAGGAACATCCACACCATATAACATAGGATTCTGAATATGTGCAGTAGCCTTGGTCTCCTTCTTCTGCATATCCAGGAGATCAGCAGCAATTTGTCCGATCAGATCATCGAGCTCCATATCCATTATATCCTCGTCTTTTTCCATCAGCAGCACTCGTGTATTCCACTTCTTGGGTAAGGAACCCAAAAGCTTCTTGTTTACATCGGTTTTGTCGAGACTTACACCACCCTCGACTAATTCACTTACGAGCTGGGAGTATCTACTACACATATCCTCCAGAGACTCAGTAGGTAACATGTCAAAGACCTCAAACTGTTTCTTAACGAGATCCAGTTTGTTTCGCTTGTACTGGTCACTACCACCACATTTCTTTTCGAACCCCTTCCATAGATCATAAGCAGAAGTTATGTCGCAAGAGGACTAGAAGCGACACAAGGATTATGTCGCAACTGAACAAACAGCGACACAGTTGTTATGTCGCAGAACTATGTCGCAGGATTAAGGTCGCTGAAACCCTATAGCGACACAATATTATGTCGCAATCTTGTGTCGCAGAAACGGCGCTGTCAGTGCGAAAAGCCTCAAAAACGAAAATTTTCGAAACCTAAACGTTTTTTATCGAAAAATCTTGTAAAAACAGAGATTTTTAGGTTCAAAAACACCAAAACTTCAGCTCCAAAATACCTACAATGAAGATCTAACACCAAAACAAATGTTAAATAATCAAAATAAGTATTTAAATACTTACCCAAATGATTTGATACCACCAATAATCAAAGATTGTGGCTCTGATACCAATTGTTGATCCCACTTGATGGATCTTTTAATCAAATCGTATGGATGAGACAATCACAAGAATATAAAGCAAAAACAAAGTGGAACAAATGCAATAAATAATACTTTATATTTCCAAATACCCAAATATTCTCTCTCAATCAATGTAGCAGACAAAATACAGAGAATAAAGTGTGTGTGAAAGTCTTTTTCTAAATATCTCTATCTTTGATATTTATACTAAACAAACTGGCCGACTTATGCGACACAACCCTTGTGTCGCAGAGATCACTATTGCGACACAAACACTGTGTCGCAACTACAACTCATGCGACACAATCCTTGTGTCGCAGAACACAGAAAATGTAAACTTAACAACTCTATTACATTTACAAACACATTACAGACTCGACCAACTGACAGACACACTAAGATGTATCAACAGAAGTACAACTCTGTTATCTGGACCTGTTACTGCTGTATCTAAAACGAATCACTCAGCTGGTAATAATTCAACTCGAACATTTTCCTCCTTTTCTGCTCAACCATCTTTGTTGATCCCTTTAAGATGGATCTTTTAATCAAATCGTATGGAGGAGACAATCACACGAATATAAAGCAAAAACAAAGTGGAACAGATGCAATAAATAATACTTTATATTCCCAAATACCCAAATATTCTCTCTCAATCAATGTAGCAGCCAAAATACAGAGAATAAAGTGTGTGTGAAAATCTTACCCTAAATATCTCTATCTTTGATATTTATACTAAACAAACTGGCCGACTTATGCGACACAAGCCTTGTGTCGCAGAGATCACTATTGCGACACAAACACTGTGTCGCAACTACAACTTATGCGACACAAGCCTTGTGTCGCAGAACACAGAAAATGTAAACTTAACAAGTCTATTACATTTACAAACACATTACAGACTCGACCAACTGACAGACACACTAAGATGTATCAACAAACTCCCCCGTGTCTTCAACTTGGTCTTCTAGATCTTCATTTATACCCAGCCTGCTGGAAATACACCGCCAGCGTGTATTCCATGTGTTACACAAACCTTGACAATCCGTTGAAATTGAGATGCTATCTTCTTGTTCATCACATTCTTCTCATTGAAGCGAATCGGATTGTCAAATAGCTTTCTCAGATCTTTCTCGGAGAAATTTATCAACCTCATCGGATCAAATATTCTGAATTGAGTTTTCTTTAAGTTATACAGTGAACTCTTCTCTGGTTGCTCTGTCTCAGGCACAAATATCAAAACTGCCTCGCTGGTGTGAGCATCCAATTCCCAGTAGTGAAGTCTTGTTAGAAAGTCCAGGGGAACTGTTTCCAGAGGAATCTTCTTTAAACTATCAGCCGGAGGATAACGCATTTTGATCAAGGGCTGATTGGTTACTGGATCAAACCGTTTCTTATAGATAATTCTGGTTCCCAGCGTTGGTTTGATAAACTTGTACCTTTTGGTACGAATCTCCCTATGTAGAGTAGTCAGAATGAAGTTGGCACGATCATCATTTGACGGGTTAATCAAAGAGAGCTGAGCAAGACGGTTAAATTTTGAGGCTCGCGAAACCTGTTTCCCATACTGTTTCTTCGCAAGCACAGGACAAACATTTATCAAATGACCTTGCTTCTTGCAGTAGAAGCAGGATCGATGCTCAACACTTGATTGAGATTGAGGAATAAACCGATGAGCTCGACCAAAAGAAGCATGTGTTGAACAGTCACATTTACGTGAGCATTCAGCAAGAGATTCTTTAGAAGAGTTTTTAGAAGATTTATTTAATATAGTTGTTTTAGAAACAATCTTCTTTTGAGGTTCAGCCATAGCTTTACCTTTTCCTTTTGTTATAGCCTGTTCTTTTTGTTCGATAGTAATTATATGATTTTCAGGCTTGACGTTTTTCTTAACTGGTCGATACTCTTGATCAGTTATATCCTCAATTTCAATTTCCTCTTCAATAATACGAGGAAGCACAGAAAGAGTCTTTCCTAATTTAGGCTCAACTATATTTTCAGACTTAATAAGTTCAGTCTGATGAATCTTGGCCTTAATAGGTTTAACTTTCTCAACCTTTTGAGTCTTACTTGTTTCAGACTCACTAGTATTAGCCCTAACTGGCTCGGGCCTACTAGTTTCAGGTTGTTTGGATGCAATGAAGACAGTTTCAGCCTTAACTAGCTCATGCTTACTTATTTTGATGCTAACAGCAGGTTTGACGGGTTTAACATCTATCTTTGTAAAGATAGGCATTAAGTCATTAACATTATCCCTAACAGGCATGGGAAGATAATCCTTAGGAGGTGGAACTTGATGAAAACCAAGTCCTGCCTTACTTTTGGTATCGGTCCTCTGTGCCTGTAGGATTTCATCAAGACTAGAGAGGAGACCGAAAAGTTTGAAAGCTTTTTCTTTAAATTTAGAACCTCAGTTTGAGACTCAACAAGTTCTTTTTTAACAGATGATAGTACATCAACATAGCTACCAATTTCATCTTGTGGTTCAAAAATTTTAGCTTTCAATTCCTTTTTCTCTTCTAAAATAGCTTTTAACTTTAAACCACTTGCCTTATCACTGTTTCTTAACATGTCATTTGTTTCATTTAAATTTTCAATAACAGTGGTAAGGCGTTTGGTATCCTCTCTATACCTGTTTAGTTGGTTAGTCAATTTAATGCACGAAATACAAGATAAAGGTTCGTCATCTACCTCATGCACCTCAGCCATCAGTGCCTTTTCTGCATCATCCTCATCTGGATCAGACCATTCCCAAGCATTGTTAGAAAGCAGCAGTGCAGCGGAAACCATTGCCTTCTCATCATTTTTGGTCTTATCAGTTGAGTTGTACTGAGAAGGTTTAGATAAGCCAGAAGGTAGGTTCTTCTTGCGGTCACATTCACGAGCAAAGTGTCCATAGTTATGACACTGGTAGCATTTCACCTTGCTCTTGTTAAAACCCAGACCCCTCTCTTCCGAATCAGTGACATTCTTCCTTCCAGTTTTCTTCAAGAAGTTCTTGACTCTTCTTGTGAGCATAGCCATGCTCCACTTCAAGTCCATACGCTCAAGCTCTTCTTGATCAATTTGACTGAAATCTTCTTCAGTCAGATCCACAGTGCTGTTCTTGTTGGATAGGAAGTCATCATAAGCCGACAAGAAAGCTGTAAAGACTAGCTGCATGTTCTTCAGTAACTGCAGGAGATGCACATTTGAAGTTTGAATAAGCTCCACTCCCACTTGAAGAGTTGATGGAAGAATATCCAAATCCACCAGATGTACTTGGAGCACCAGAACTACCAGAACCTCCAGAGAAAAATGCAGAACTAGCAGCTTGAGTCACTGCAGCAGGAACATCCACACCATATAACTTCGGGTTCTGAAGGTATGCAGTAGCTTTGGTTTCCTTTTTCTGCATATCTAAGAGATCAGCAGCAATCTGTCCAACCAAATCATCTAGCTCCATGTCCATAATGTCTTCATCTTTTTCCATCAGCAGCACTCTTGTATTCCACTTTTTGGGTAAGGAACCCAAAAGCTTCTTGTTAACATCAGTTTTGTCGAGATTTACACCTCCCTCGACTAATTCACTAACAAGCTGTGAATATCTACTGCACATATCTTCAAGAGATTCAGTAGGCAGCATGTCAAAGACTTCAAACTGTTTCTTGACTAGATCCAGTTTGTTCCGTTTGTACTGATCACTGCCACCACATTTCTTTTCAAAAGCAATCCATAAATCATATGCAGTTTTGTGGTGGCGAAGTTGTCGGAGAATCTGTTGAGGTAAAGCCATGGTAATAGCAGAGTAAGTCTTCTTTTCAATGTCAAAAGCCTTACGTTGCTCAGGAGTCATAGACTTAATGGATTTTTCAGGAATAGGTCCATCAAAGATACCGGTCCTCCCGGGGCGTTCATATCTTTCTTCAATATAAATTAGCATTTCAGGATCGTTGAAAGATACAAATGCTTCAAATCTCTGACGCCAATCCGAGTAATTCATTCCATTTGTATACATAGGTGGTTTATTTGTTGAACTCACCTCACTATTATGTTTTAACAAAGCCCCAACTTGTTGAATAGATGCTGATGCAGAAGACGTCATCGTAACGGGCTCCAAAAACTTTTCAAAAAGTTTCTAAAACTGGAGTCAGCGACACAACTGTTGTGTCGCAGCTTGTGTCGCAGAAGATCTTATAGTGACACAAATATTGTGTCGCAAGATATCTGTGGCGCAGACCTTGTGTCGCAAAACAAGTATGTCGCAACTTTATGTCGCAAATGTTAAGGTCGCTAAAACCCTATTAGCGACACAAATTTATGTCGCAGACAAAACGATTTGATACCACCAAAATCAATGATTATGGCTCTGATACCAATTGTTGATCCCTTTAAGATGGATCTTTTAATCAAATCGTATGGAGGAGACAATCACAAGAATATAAAGCAAAAACAAAGTGGAACAGATGCAATAAATAATACTTTATATTCCCAAATACCCAAATATTCTCTCTCAATCAATGTAGCAGCCAAAATACAGAGAATAAAGTGTGTGTGAAAGTCTTACCATAAATATCTCTATCTTTGATATTTATACTAAACAAACTGGCCGACTTATGTGACACAAGCCTTGTGTCGCAGAAATCACTATTGCGACACAAACACTGTGTCGCAACTACAACTTATGCGACACAAGCCTTATGTCGCAGAACACAGAAAATGTAAACTTAACAAGTCTATTACATTTACAAACACATTACAGACTCGACCAACTGACAGACACACTAAGATGTATCAACAATCTTCCTCTGCTACTGCATCACACAACGAGCATGCAGTAATCTTCAATGCATTTTTATCATCTTATGATGATTTTTTATCTAAGAGGATTAGCTCGGTAGATCTTACCGATGAAGATTTTGCTCAAGTTGATCCTGATGAACTAGAGAGAGTGGATCTTCGTTGGAACATGGCTATGCTTACCAGAAGAACGAAAACCTATTTGAAGAGAACAGGAAAGAAATCTCTTGAAGACGTCACTGATAAAACTAGCATGGGTTTCGATAAGTCCAAGATTAGATGCTACAAGTGTCAAAATATGGGACATTTTGCTAGAGAATGTGAGAAAGGTAGACAACCGTCTACTGGAGTTACAAAATCTTCTACTTTCAACAAAGAGAATGAAGTTGCCAAGGCAGCTCTTCTGATGGATGAAGAAGCCTATGATTTTTCTGCTATGGACGATCAAGATAACATAGCTCTTATGGCGGATGTTCAAAATGAGGTAGACATTGATTCGTTTAATTGTAATTCCTGTATCACACTAACTGGTAAAATCAACAGGTTCATAGTAGATAATGATCGCTTGAATACAGATCTAACCAATCTTATTGAAGCGAACAAAGTTTTAAAAGATAACGAAAAAGTCTTTACTGTAAATCAGAAAACCCTTATTGATGAAAACAAGATGAGATTGACAGTTATTTAAAACTCATTTCACATCTTAAAAAGGAACTTGCTGAAACTCAATCTGAAAATGTTGATTTAAAACGAAGACTTGCAAATATCTCCACATCTACTATGGTCTTTTCCGACATTCTGCAAAATCAACGGACTGATACGAAGAGTAAGGCAGGAATTGGTTATCACAACCAACCTCCTCCCTCAAATTTGAATCAGCCCAGTCTTTCGCAGGACGAAATTAAAGACTATGTACCTTTTGTTATCAAAAAGGATACAAATCCAGTGATTAAATCAGTTAATGTTGATTATCCCGATCAGTCTAAGCTTGTCAAGGCTGCGGATGTTAAACAGCCTAAGATTGTTAAGGCTGCTGATGTCAAGCGACCTGAGTTGCTTAAAGTGTTGAGTTCAAATAACCAGAAGGCTGAGCCTATTAAGCCTCAATTTGAACCAATCAATTTTGTTCCATCAACAAATGTTGAAGAGGTGGTAGAGGTGGAAGATGTAACTCATGAGGTTACACAAAAAGTTGAGAAGAATAACAACAAACCAGAAAATTTAATCCTTACTATCGAAGGTAGAGGTCAAATATTTTCTAAAAAGAAATCTATTACTAAGGATTTAAAAATGAAACAGGTAGAGAATATTCAAAATCATAAGGTTTCAATTAAAAATCCTTCAACTAAGATTTCCTCAACTATAAATACATTTACTCCATCATGCTCACATAAATGTTCATGTGCTGTATATGTTCCTGAAAACAAGCCTCGTAGAGTTCCTCTTTTGCCAAAACCACCATCTAGTGATGATCAAACTTTCCGAGAGAGACGATCATGCGTCTACTGTAAGAAACAGGGTCATCTCATTAATCAATGTCCTGTGCTTGCTAGAAAGTGGGCATCTAGAACTGATCCACGTTCTTTTAAACATAAAAATATTCAAAAGACAAAACAACATGGATTATCTCGAAATGTCCCAATTTCTAGAGTTAATAACATTAAACCTACTCAACAAATTGTTCGAAAGGTTGATGTTGTTAACAAGCAACAAAATACTCCACATAAAGTTTGGAAAAGGAAAGATGTAGGACATAATGTGTCATCTGAAGTTATCACATCAGTAAAAGAAAATGATTTACAGAAAAACAAGGTTTTAACTGATGTGGTAATAATTGATGAAATCTCAGGAGTACCCAAGTCTATCAAGGCTTGGGTCTCCATTTCAAACTAACCATTTGTCTCTTTGTGTTGTGACAGTCAAGGGTGATGAATAGCAAGTGGTATGTTGATAGTGGCTGCTCACGACACATGACGGGCAATATCTCCCTTCTTTCTGATGTTAAACCATACAATGGGGGATATGTTGCTTTTGCTGGTGATAATGGTGGTAAGATAACTGGTCAAGGTACACTCACAAATGGTCAGGTGAGCTTTGAAATGTTAACTTTGTGGAGGAGCTAAATCATAACTTGATAAGCGTCTCTCAAGTTTGCGATAAGAAGTTCACAACTGCTTTTACAGACTTAGAGTGTTTGATATTGAAATGAGTGCGATGGGGGAGCTAAAGTTCTTTTTGGGTGTTCAAGTCGATCAATCAACAAAGGGCACCTACATTCATCAATCAAAGTATGTTAACGATATGTTAACACGCTATAAGTTGCATGATTGTAGAGAGTATGGCACTCCCATTCAAACAAACCACAATCTAGGACCAGCTGAAGATGAAGCGAACTGTGAAGAAAAGCTATATCGGTCGATGATTGGATCTTTAATGTATCTTACAGCCTCTCGACCTGATATAGTATTTGCTGTTTCGATGTGTTCAAGATATCAATCTCAACCCAAGGTGTCTCATTTGAAAGCGGTTCAACTAATTTTTGGGTATCTTAAACATAGACCTACTCTTGGTCTATGGTATCCAACAGAGAAGTCTTTTGCTCTCACAGCATACTCGGATTCTGATTATGGTGGCTGTAGCATCGATAAGAAGTCAACGTCAGGAGGATGCCAGTTTCTTGGTTCACGTTTAGTGTCATGGCAATGCAAAAAGCAAAACGACAGTTTCTACCTCCACAGCTGAAGCTGAATATATTGCTGCTGCCAGTTGCTGTTCACAAATCTTGTGGATTCAGCACCAACTTCGTGACTACGGTTTACTCTTAACTATGACTCCTTTATATATTGATAATACTGCTGCTATCTGTATAACTAAAAATCCCGTACAACACTCTAAAACCAAACACATAGAGATAAGGTTTCATTTTATACGGGATTGCTATGAGAAACATCTGATTGACCTTGTCCAAATAGAAACTGATAAGCAAAATGCTGATTTGTTTACCAAGGCCTTCTCTAGAACTAGGTTTAACCAGCTTATTGATTAATAAAATGTTGAATTCAAATGCTTTCTCTAACTAATCGAAGTCTTGGGCATGAATTGATACTAGGGGTATATCTATGAGGGATTCATGGAGACTTATTCACTCTCACAATAATTGCTAAGCTTGAAGTTGAGTATGTTACATGTTTAAGTGGACAAACAATACCTATAATCGTCTTGTTCCCGATTGTCTCTTTGGCTAGTTAACTCTGCGTGCTAAATTTAAATTTGGACAACTATACTGATAATCAAATTAACATTTTATATTGTCTTGCGAATCTGTTTTTCTAATATGATCCCTAAATGCGACACCATCTATTTTGTCATAAAAAAAAAAAAAAAAAAAAAAAAAAGGTGTTAAAGAGTAACTGGTATCTTTTTATTTTCATTTTGTTTAATGTTTTTTATTTTATTTTTATTTTTTAATTTTTCTTTTTTAGTTTATTTTTTATTTTTGTCACATGTTACTGTTTGTTTTTGAATGTTGGCGATATTGCTGGCGACATTGTGATATCGCCTAACTACATTGTGATATCGCCTAACTAGATATTTGTTTTTGGCGATATTGTATGCGATATTGTGACGTCGCCCAACTAGATACTTGTTTAGCGATATTGATAGCGACATTGGTAATATCGCTGAAAAGTATACTTGTATATATACAAATGTCTGTTTCAGAATTCAATACGTTTTCAAAACCCTTAAGCGATATTACCTGCGATATTGCAAGCGATTTTAGCGATATTGCAATTTTCATCGATTTCTTTCTCGTTTTCGACCCTTATTCAAATTAAACCACTCCACTGTGTTCGCCTATATCTCTTACATCGATTGGTACGTGCCCATTGTCTTGTAATTTAATTTTTATACCATATTAATAGATTTCACATTCGGTTTATTTTAGGTCTTTTATTTCGCGTTCTAAATGTCTAAATAGGATATAAAAACTAGTGTATCTTGTTCCCTGCATATCCCAGATACTTGTGATATATTTGTAAGGGCTTAGCACCCCTTTTATTTGTGAAATTTCGACCAAAGTGTCTGCGCTGATGTCATAGCGATATTGTGATATCGCCCAAATTAGGGCTTAGCACCCCTTTTATTTGTGAAATTTCGACCAAAGTGTCTGCGCTGATGTCATAGCGATATTGTGGGGCGATATTGTGATATCGCCCAAATTAGGTTTTGATTTTAGCGATATTGTGTGTGATACTGTACACGATATTGCTTATGTCGCTTAAATTGGATTAATTTCCAAAACTGTTAAATCTAAGCGATATTAAGTCAAATTGTTTTAATTTAAGCGATATTGTTGGCGATACTATGTGCGATATTGTTTAATATCGCTTCCTTTGGATTAATTTCCAATATCGCATATTTCAAACAGACCTACTCAATTTTGTCCAATTTAAGCGATATTGAACTCAATATCGCCTAAATCAATTTAAGTGATATCAGTTTCAATATCGCCTAAATCAGAATTCTGTTAATTGGGCCTGGCCCAAACTGTTGGTGAAATGGGCCCAGTTTACTTTTTCAATTTGCTTTTGGCCTGTTTTCGATTATTTCACTCACTGTTTTCGAGTCTTGTGCTTTTATTGATTTGTTTTGCAGAAATGGAAGATTTTGCGCAGTTTGATCTTAAATGTGATGCCCGTCACAATATTACAGCATTTTTAGATGATTCCAAGGACTCTGCTGTGCCATTCCGACCGATGATTGCTTTCTTACGACGATCTCGCATTTATAATGCAATCACGACATCGACAACGATTTACCGAGATCATATTGGGCAGTTCTGGCGAAACGCTACAGTTAACAGTGATCTCGAATATACCAGGCTGATCTCGACGGTTCACGGACATCAAGTCATTATTTCCGAGCAGCTTATTCGTGATATCTTTCAATTTGATGATCAACCGGACATGTTGATCCAGTTTCCGAACGAGTTCATTGTCGGTGCAATGAATCGTATGGGGTATGTTGGAAGCCACTCAGACCAATACCGTAAAGGTCATCTTACGAGAGTCTGGAGATGGTTGATGCACATATTCATTCTGTGCATTTCAAATCGAAAAACTGGGTACGACGGCACTAGTCATAGGACCGTTTGTGCGATGTTAGCCCTCGTGTACAATAAACCTTACAATTATTCGGGCTACATCTTTCGATCGATGGTTGATAATGCCCAGCTTGGGGATAACCGATGGTACATGTATCCACGGTTTTTGCAACTGATGATCAACAGGGAGCTACCGGGTTTGGCGACTGATGCCACCCGTGTTTACAGGCAAACTCCAATGTCCAATCGGATATTTGGGGTTATGAGCTCAAATGGAAAGGGGGTTCCTATTCCTCCAGATACACCTTTGTTTGGTCATATTCTTGACCCAAACTACCAGCCACCAGCAAACGACGGATATCTCGATCCGGTCGTTCGACAGCCCGAACTGGAAGAAGAAAATCTTGAAGATGTTCCCGTACAAGCTACGGAAGATCCTTTAGAGGGTGTTTTCATGAGTGTTACTTCGCAGGGTGCTTTGCACACTTTGCATGTTCATCATGACACTTTTGAGGGGTCATCCGATTCTACATCTTCTGGGCCTGCTGGTGGTTTTACTGAAAGCGTCTCTGAGGGTCTGGTCCCGCCTCCACAAGAGATTGAATATCTTAGGCGGATCAATCCTCAGAGGTATTTGAGGATTCAAAGAAGGATTGCTGAAGGCAGGCAGTACGTTCAGCAAAAGGACAAAAGGGTTAGGAGTGCTGAAGATGCTGAGTATGTGCCTCCTCCACCAAAGAAGTCCAAAGTTGCTCGTGAGGTTTCTACATCTTCCAGGCCTCAGGTTGCACCGCAGGTTGATATTCTTGTTCAACCTCATCCCTCGGTCATACAAGAACTAATCAAGAGGCTGGATGTGATGCAACATACATTGGACTCCCAAGCTGCTGTAATAGAAGTTCAAGATACCAGACTTGCAGTTGTGAAAAAAGAAAATGAGGAGCTTAGGTCTAGGGTTATGACCTTGGAGTCCCAATTGGTCGTTTCGGGGGAGATAGGAGCTAGTGAAAGACCAAATGTAACTCCCCCTGAAACAGAAAATGTAAATGTTGAAGCTAGTAATGAAACTTTACATTTGGATTATTTCTCGATTGAAGATATACCCGGTCAGCCAAGACCGTTGGCGGTTGACTATTCCTGTGCCGATTTGACATATTTAGCAAGAATGGTTAACCAATCTGATAATGTGAGAGAAAATACACCATAAGAAATCTCGGATGTTGAGGTTGAAGATGAAGAATTTGAAAACGATGAATTCTATCATGATGCTCCAATAATCGAGTCGGACTCATCTGAGGATGAAAATGAACCAGAACCTACCACTGTTACTCCTGAAGATTCAACTGAACCTGAAGCTGAAATGCCAAAATCACCTAAGGTTCCGGAAACTGCAGAAGAAAGGGCAGCTCGCCTAGCATCATGGTGGCCTCATGGCAAAGAGAAAGTTGTGCCTGTTACCTGCAAAACATACAGGGTTAGGGGAGATTATTCTGGATTGATCAAGAGCTGGAAAGCTTATAAAGCAAATTTTATGATCAAAAGAACAGATGAGGTTCAATATTTCAAGCGTTCGTTCAACAAACTGAGTACGCTGCCTAAATGTGAAATTAATAGGCTTGCTCAGTTACAACTGATAAATCCGTTTCAAGATGGTAACGCTGATTACATTAAGAGAACTTTGCGCAAGGAAGTACAAACAAAGCGATACAGTTTTATTAAACCAACATTGGGTAAAAGATACAAGTTCAAGAAGAAGTTGGATCCAGTAACCAAGCAGCCGATCTACAAAGTACATTATCCACCAGCTGATTGCTTGAAGAAGATTCCTCTGGAAGTTGTTCCTCTGGATTTTCTAAAGAGATTCCACTACTGGGAGTTTGACAGTCAGTCTGGAGAAGCTATGTTGGTGTTCGTACCTGGACATGTGGAACCTGAGAAGACTTCTCTTTATGGATTGAAAAAGGCTCAGTATAGGATATTTGATCCCATGAGTTTGATCAATCTGTCAAAGGAAGATATGAGGAAGTTGTTCGATAACCGTATAAGATACTATCGGGGCAATCCGATAAATGAAAAACTTGCTCAACAATTTCAAAGAATTGTGGATATCTGTGTCACCCATGGAATTCATGCGGGTGGTAAGTTTCCTGCTGGATGGGTTTAATTGAAGATTTGTCTGAAGATCATTTTTGAAGACCAAGCTGAAGACACGGGGGAGTTTGTTGGTACATTAGTGTGTCTGTCACTTGGTCTAGGTTTTGAGTTGTAATTAATTAGTTACATTCTGTATTAGGCGACATTGGCAAGATCGCTTAGGCGATATTGACAATATCGCATAGGCGATATCACCAATATCGCTATGTCGCTGATTAGTTACCTATAAATATGCGCTTAGGGTTTCAGTTGTTAGGTTGTTGAACTTGACGATTTCCAGAAGAGCTTTTGGCTGTGTTTTCTGCTTCTGTGGTCAGTATTGTATTCGTTCATTGATTATAATTCTTAATACAATATTGTTTGTGCTTGTGATTAAAAACGTACTTGTGTTTAGCTATTGATTTCCGCTCATTAGCTGTTGAACGTTGATTTGCATGTATTCTGTCATTTTAGACGATCCTACAAATTTCATAACGACTATGGTTCCTAATGGGAGTCATAAACCTCGACGGCACTTGATCTTTAAAGTGTTCAGGCCGTTTAGGTTTGGGTAGCGAGACACTGTGAGAAGCATCTCTTTTAAGAGCATTTACAGGTTTAATACCAATTCCCGGTCTGGTAACTAACCTGTCTGTGCTCGAACTAGAGATGTTTTGAGGCTTATCATTGTTCTCGCGCTTAGGAGTAG
This sequence comes from Logfia minima, assembly GCA_963921325.1. Taxonomy (NCBI): domain Eukaryota; kingdom Viridiplantae; phylum Streptophyta; class Magnoliopsida; order Asterales; family Asteraceae; genus Logfia; species Logfia minima. The sequence goes on along the minus strand of OY992774.1, from coordinate 17,813,725 downwards.
CTTCCGTCTTCTTATTGGGACAACAAGAAGATACGTGTCCTTTTTGATGACACTTGAAGCATGACATCTGCTTTCGTGACTTTGCAGTCTTAGCAGTCTCCTTCTTTGTCTGATTAGAAGACACTGAAGGTATATCCTTCTGTTTCTTAATTACCTCATCATTTACATTAGTACTACCAATCATTCCACTTGATACAAAATGTACTTTAGTGAATGATTTAACTGTACTTCTGTCTAATGATGGGTCATTAATAGGATCCTTCTAAGTCTCAGATGCATCAGACTGTTGAATTTCCAAATCCTCAGTCTCAGGATTTGCATCTGTCATCTCTAAGTCAATTTGAGTAGTAGTATAATTTGCATTAAAAGGCGGAGGAACATCAGAGTAACCTAGGCCAGTTACATCCTTCACACTACGTTATGAGCTAATGATTCTATTTTAGGGTCAAAGAAGATGTCCTATAACCTTCAAGTTTTCTATTTAGCTCTACTAACTTCATGTTTGACTCTGAGAGTTCTTTATCCTTAATAGCAATATTTCTATTTAGCTCATTAAGGTTTAGATATAACCCGTCTATCTTAATACATTGTTCATTAATTATGTCAGTTAGACTAGTCTTATCTAAGGCATCGCTCTTAATCTTTTCAGTTAATGCTAACTTATCCTCACCTAACCTACGAAGATCACTTTTAGCTAAGTCTAGTTCAGATGTTAAGGTTTTGTTAGATTCAGCAAATACACTAACCTGAGTTTGTAAATCAGTAACCAAATAACAAACATCAGCAAGAGTAAGAAGATCAAGACATACCTTTTTCTTGTCTGTCTGAACATCAGCCATGTATGCAACAAAGTCATCGGGACTCATCTCTTCGGTTGAATTGATGTAGAGCACATCTTCATCGCTCCCCTTGACTTCTATGTGTGGCACATTAGCTTGAGGTTCCTCAGCAGTTGGCATGTATGATGTAGATTCAGTTGGTTTCTCTTGAGCGTCTATCTCAGCCATGAGGGCTTGCTCAGGTTGAGTGGACCAATCATAGGAACCGTCTACTTGCTGAACTACTAAGACTTTGGAAGTCAAAGTACTTCCCGAGTCTTGTTTTGCAGCGCTAGTATCAACCTTCGGTCGTTGACATTCCCTGGAAAGGTGTCCGTAACCTTGACAATTATAACACTTAACCTTGGATTTGTCGAATCCAGGTCGGTTTCCAACAACTCTTCTACCCATTCGATTCAGGAAATTTTTAACCCTCCTTGACACCATTGCAAGCTGCCACTGAAGGTCCATCTCCTCTAAGTCATCGGGATCTACTTGATCGTAGTCCTCATCAAATTGTGCAGGATCGTTGATCTTTCCTTGAATGTAGTTTTCATAGGAAGCAACGAACGATGCCAACACTGAGAGTTGCTGTTCAGCTGACTTCACACTCATCGGCATCTTATGATGCCCTTGAGTGGACTTATCAGAGGTAGTGTTCCTGCTTCGTTTTTCACCGCCATCCGAAGGTATGAAGCACATATCCTCGGTCAACATTTCTCCGAGTTTATCAATTTCACCAGCAAACAATGCAGTGGTCGAATTGGATGAAGAATTAGAGATACTGGTCTTTCCATGGTATAGACCAGGATTCTGTAGATGATCAGAATATGTATCTCTCGTCTTTTTAGAGAAATCATAACCCCTTAGCTTATCAATTGCCTGCTCTAGGGTCATAGTGGCATATCTCTCATCATTATCTTTAAGCATGATACCATACATTTCCCACTTACAAGGCAAACCCTCAATGAATTTGTCGGTTTTCTCCTTGTCATTGTAGAAAATTTCATGATCGTCAAGTTCACTTAATAAATGATAAAATCGGGTAGTGTAGGCTTCAAGGTCCTCTTCTCTAAAAGCTTTAAATACCATAAACTGCTTTTTCAGAAGATTACACTTGCCTGCCTTCACCTGAGGGCTTCCCTCACACCTTTTCTCTAGAGCATTCCAGAGCTCTTTAACTGTGTGAAAGGACTTCAATTGGTGATTGATTTCCTTGGGAAGGCTCATTTTTATCGATGAATGTGCCTTATTATCAATAGTGAATTCCTTCTTTTGATTGTCATTCATTCTGTCGTAAGGCACAATCACAGTTGCATTCCCTACCTCAGCTGTAGGTGCAACATATCCGTTCTTAATACACAGCCAGATGGTGATGTCGTGAAATCTACAGTAACTTTCGAATCTGTCTTTCCACCCATAATAGTCTTCAAGTCTGAGTAGCTTCGGTGGAACATTAGATTTGCCAACCTCGTGTTCCATCTCGATTGTGGATCCCAATCTTGAATCTTTTAATCAAATCGCATGGAGGAGACAATCACAAGAATATAAAGTTTAGACAATGAAGAACAAAAGGAATAAAACTTTATATTTCTATACTCAAGGTATTCTCTCAAAGATGTAGCAGCCAAAATACAGAGAATAAAGAGTGTGTCAAAATTCTTGCCCTAAATATCTCTAACTTTGATATTTATACTAAATAAACTGGCCGTTTTGCGACACAAGCCTTGTGTCGCAGAGATCACTATTGAGACACAAACACTGTGTCGCAACTACAACTCATGCGACACAAGCCTTGTGTCGCAGAACAAAGAAAATGTAAACTTAACAAGTCTATTACATTTACAAACACATTACAGACTCGACCAACTGACAGACACACTAAGATGTTTCAACATCGATCATTCGACTCAAATCAGACATTTTAAAGTCAAAAATCAAGTTATCTTGCGAATTCAGTAATCTCAACTCGCAACTAAACTCAGTTCGCAAGTAAAGTCAACTCGCAGAAAACTCAGCTCGCAGAAATCTCAGCTCGCAGGTCAAACTCAGCTCGCAGAGAATCTCAGTTCGCAAGTGAATCTCAACTCGCAGAGGAACTCAGTTCGCAGCTGAATCTCAACTCGCAGATAAATCTCAACTCGCAAATAATAGTAACCCTAATCTCAACTCGCAAAACGGCGCCTTGAAATCTGGGAACTGAAACTTTTTGTTTTTTTTACGAATAAATCAGTAGATTTCGTTCGTAAAACAACCCCAAAGTTGTTATATAACCAAAAACCTTGTAACCACAACGTTTCTAAGCCCGAAAGCTCTGATACCAATTGTAAGGTCGCTAGATCTTGGTTCGATAACGGATTATCTTTTAGGTATTGAGGTGCGGAATCTCTCAATACTTAAGGTTTATGGCTTATATAACTTTGCTATTAATTAACAAGCTTCGTTTTGATATTAACTTGTTTTAAACAATCAAAACCGAGCCTATATATAATAATAGCCTTTATATCTACACGAAATACGAGGAGAATATTATAATATTTGCTGTGTATATTAATGGCACGGATTTCTAGGAATTCTCTGTCACATTTGAGCAGCATTTAAATATATATATATATATATATGGTTCCACTCGCAGGCCATGGGCTTTGCGAGTTGACTCAACTCGCAGCCCATGGGCCTGCGAGTCCAGATGGGCTGCGAACCCAATTCTCAACTCGCCAAGCAAAGCTGCGAGTCCAGATGGTCTTCGAGCCCAGATGGCTGCGAGCCCATATCTCAATTCGCAAGGCTGCGAATCCAGATCATCTGCGAGGTGAGATCTCAACTCGCAAGTCAAACCTGCAAGTTGACTTCTCATTTCGCGAATTTGACTTTAACTTGAATTCGATATTTGTCTAATAACATTTAACAATTAATAATAACAAATTAATATCATATATTTACGAGTCTAAACCAATTATACAAGTTTGACAATAAATACACTAGTCCTATTACAAGCTAGATCTGTTGTCACAATAACATGTCCCAACAGAGTAGGTACGAACTTAGGTGCCTATATATACACAAGTCCGAAAGTGTTACAAAATAGAGAGGTTTTTCGGAGTTGTAAGTTCGAACTCAGTTTTAGAAGCTTAGTACAAGTTCGTATAAAGCTAAAAGAGAGAGTTTGTATCCTTGCTCGAATGTAATACTTGTTTACGTTCAACAAAAGTGATATTTACACATTTGTATTACTCGTTTGTGTATATTTGAGGATTCCGCACTCACATATACAAGATTACCTCGTAGATCTAGGTCACGGGAACCTACAATTGGTATCAGAGCTGAGTTATCAGCTAACTAAGTTCGAATACATTATCCTAGTTCGAATACGTACGAAGTAAGGATTTCTTAGTGATATAAACGTGTTTTAAACACTTGTATCGTTTCTTAGAGTATTCCGCACTCTAACAAACGTTGTTACCTCGTTGGATCCTGTGGATCCCTTAATGGTGATCTTTACTCAAATCATATGGCTAATGAAGACAAAACAATAGATATAAAGTTTGTATTGAATGCAAATCAAGTGAGAACAAAACTTTATAATCACTAATCCCCAAAATATTCCCTTACAATCAGTGAATCAGCCAAAACAGAGAATAAAAATGATTGGGAAAAATGTCTTATAAATATCTATAACAAGGGTATTTATACTAAACTGTCTGGCCGTTCTGCGACACAAGGCTTGTGTCGCAGAGATCACTATTGCGACACAAGCACTGTGTCGCAACTACAACTAGTGCGACACAAGCACTGTGTCGCAGTACACAGAAAATGTAATTATTCTAAGTCTATTACATATACAGACACAGTACAGACTTGACCAACTGACAGACACTCTAATATGTATCAACAAACTCCCCCGTGTCTTCAGCTTGGTCTTCAAGATCTTCGTTCAAACCCAGCCTGCTGGGAATACACCGCCAGCGTGTATCCCATGTGTCACACAAACATTGACAATCCTCTGATATTGAAGTGCGATATTCTTGTTCACAGCATTCTTCTCGTTAAAGCGAATCGGATTGTCAAACAATTTTCTCAAGTCCTTTGATGACATGTTTATCAAGCTCATAGGATCAAACACTCTAAACTGAGCTTTCTTCAAACCAAAAAGCGAGTTCCTCTCTGGTTGCTCTGTCTCAGGAACAAACACCAAAACCGCTTCACCGGTATGAGCATCCAGTTCCCAGTAATGAAATCTTCTCAGAAAGTCTAGGGGAATTATTTCCAGAGGAATATTCTTCAAACAATCAGCCGGAGGATAACGCATTCTGCATATTGGCTGTTTGGTCACCGGGTCTATCCTTTTCTTATAGATATACCTAATTCCCAAAGTCGGTTTGATGAAGTTATATCTCTTTGTGCGTATCTCTCGCTGTAGAGTGGTTTGGATATAATTTGCACGATCATCTTTGGACGGATTTATCAAAGAGAGTTGAGCAAGACGATTTACTTCTCCTTTTGGTAAAGTGCTCAACTTGGTGAATGATCTTTTGAAATATTGAATACCATCAAGTCTCTTGATCATGAAAACACCATTGGATACCTTCCAACTCTTTATCAACCCCGTATACACCCCACTAACCTTGTATGATTTACAAGTTACGGGTACCTGAATTCCAGCCTTACCATGAGGCCACCATTTAGCAATTTTCTCAGCTCTTGTTTCAGTAGTTTCAGTTTCAGGAGCCTGAGCATCAGATGCTTTATCAGTTTCTTCTTCACTTTCATCCTCAGAAGAATCAGTCTCAATGGTCGGTGCATCATCATAGAATTCATCATCATCAAGTCCTTCCTCCTCAATATCAACATCATCGGAATCGTCAAAGTTTTCACTTTCATTTTCAGAATTGACTTCGTTTATCATTTGTTGAATAAACGAGAGGTCAGCACACGAATAATCAACCGCTAGAGGTCTCGGTTGACCTGGAACTCTGTGAACAGGGAAGTACTCTAAAGTAGGTATTTCATTAGATGGTTCAATAAGTACATCATCTGTTACAGATTCAGAACCCGGTCCTATTGGTTCTCTTGATGGACCGGTGGGAACAGACTCCCCCGGACCAATAGACCGGTTCTCTAACTCCCTAAACCTATCCTCTAATTGATTGATTCTACAAGTCTGAGCGTCAATTAGGGCGGCTTGTGACTGAATGAGATTGGCTTGATCGTGCACAGTCTTTTGCATCTCCTCCATCCGATCTAGAAGTTGCTTTATAATATCAGGATGAGGATGCACGGGAGTCTG
>OY992774.1:17656562-17807420 GCA_963921325.1 Logfia minima | reverse complement strand
GCATATTGACCGGATACCACAAAGATCCGGGTATTCATCGGTGTTGGGCGAAATTGGTGTTGTGGGGCCACCGGTAACCCTGGGAGTAGATGATTTAGCAATAATTGGACAAAACGTGGGTACAAAGCCCACTGTCCCTCCCCAGCCTGTGCATTATCTACCATAATCCGAAAAATATACCCCGAGAAGTGGTAGGGTTTGTTGTATACAAGTGCCAGCATAGCGGATGCAGTAGATAGACTCATCCCATCAAAACCAGCCTTCCTACCAGACAGGCAAACAATCATAACGTGCATCAAGTACCGCCAGACCTTAGTGAGATAGGCCTTGCGGTATTGATCACGTGGGATAGTCGGGTATCCAAGGCGACCCATGCCCCCGGCAATAAACACATGGGAGAAAGCCACGGGCATCTCCGAATCATCTGGAAACTGAAAGAAGTCCCGAACGATTTGCTCAGATATAATAATTTCGCGGTCGTTGACTTGAGAGATGATCCGCGGATATCCCAGGTCGGAATTGACCACAGCATTTACCCAAAATTCTGAGACTTGATCCTTGTATATGGGTGTTGTAGCAGTGATAGCAGTATATATACGGGATCGGCGGAGAAAAGCAATCATCGGACGGTACGGGGCCGCCGATTCCTTTTCATCATCGAGGAACGTCGTGACATTATGTCTCGGTTCCCAAAATAAAGCGTTAACGTGAGCCATATCTGAAATAAGATGATAAACTTGAAAGCCATTAGTCTCAGCAATTAACATTGACATTTTTGAATTAAAAACGTCTTGTGACACAACTTGTGTCGCAGGAGAGATAGCGACATAACGAGGTATGTCGCTGTTTTTTAATTTAATCAAATTAATGATATATTAGCGACACAAGGTTTGTGTCGCACAATTAGATCAGCGACATAGATCAACGACACAATTATTGTGTCGCATAATAATAGCGTCATAAGGCAGCGACACAATAATTGTGTCGCTAGATGACCAGCGTCATAAGACAGCGACACAAGAATTGTGTCGCTAGATGACCAGCGTCATAAGACAGCGACACAAGTATTGTGTCGCTATATGACCAGCGTCATAAAGCAGCGACACAACGCTTGTGTCGCAAAGATGAACACTTTGAAACCCAGAAATTTCCAGATGAACAAAAATTAGGGGTTTGTGTTTAGATCGTGTCCGAAGGTTTACTAGTATTGCAGGAACATGAAACAACAAGTATTATGCATTTTAGAACACATTTAAGCATGCAATTGTACAAAATATGTAAACCTAAATAAACCGAAACTTCAAATGTCAATGGCGAGCAAAATACTAAGTTATAGGATGTAAAACTTGTACCTATCGATGCGGAATAACGAGGAGAACAAGATTTGATCGAAGAAATCCACAGAAAGTCCACAGAAAACGCAAAATAATCGAAAACAGGGGTCGGGCTGTTGTGTCGCTGAAATCTGTTGTGTCGCTAGTTTCAGAATTTTGTGTCGCTGGTAATTAGATACTAATTACAGCGACACGAGGGTATTTATACCCCTGACACAAGGCAGCGACACAATGTGCGAAACAATCCTTGTGTCGCTGGAAATATCAGCACAGTCAGCGACATAAGGGAGCGACACAATGTCTGTGTCGCTGGGCCACAAGTGTGCGACACAAGTGCTGTGTCACAGGATAGTCAACACAAATAAGCGACACAAGCCTTGTGTCACAGAAGTCAATCAAGAGTTCACGTTTTTAAGATTTTGTATATTTGTGACACTTAGTGAACAAAAATAAAAAGACTAAGAGGCAAATAAATAAATAATAAATAAAAACTATGAAAAGAACAGATTTAGATGTGTCATTTTAGGAATCATATTAGAAAGACAGACTCGCAAGACAATATCAGACTTTAATTCGATTACCAGTATAGATGTCCAATTTTAAGTTTACCAAGAAAGTTATCAAGCCTTAGACGCAGTCTGAAACAAGACGATTATCAGTATTGTTTATCCACTTAAACATGTAACACACACAACTTCAAGCTTAGCAGTTATTGTGAGAGTGAATAGATCTCTGTGACTCCCCCATAGATATACTCTTAGTATTAAGACATGCTCAAAACCTCGATTAGTTAGAGAAAGTGTTTGAATTCAACATTTTTAAGAATCAAGCCAGCGGTGACAGGTCTGTACTTACGTACAACAGAGCGACATACACTTGATTCAGGTGTAAGCAAAAACAGACTTAGTCAAACCATTTGGCGACCTTGTAAGTAATCTTTGATTTTATAAGTTTTAAAAGTACTTTGACTTTTGTTTGCTTAATGTTTGAAAGTATACTGACTGAGACCAGGTCTGTACAAACGTACAACAAAGGAAACAGACAGTATAAATCCCCAAATGTTGTCAGATACAAACTCAAGTCAATTGAAGCATGGCAAGCTAATACATAAGAATTTAAGACATATTGTCATACATCATATGATGGTCATCACAAAAGAGTAAACACAGAGTTAAGTATTTCTTAATTGCTCAAAGAAGTGTGGAAACATGTCTACCAATATATCGTGCAAGTAATCAGTTGTTTATAAGAGCAAGAATAACACATATAAGATAAACCTACTAATATATCGAGGATAAAATTTGAGATTGTCGTTTGAGGAGTGTCTCCTAATGTACTATCATATTCCTAGTTGTTTTATAGACACAACTAAACGTCTTTCGCAAATGTTGCAACGTTGCGCATCTTTAATGCTAGGAAACACAAAGAGTGGCTATTGCAAATTAACCCCTTTTTTTCTTTTTTTTTTTTTTTTTTTTTTTTTTTTTTTTTTTTTTTTAAAGAAAACAAGTAAAAATCCTAATAACATAACATACTAAGGTCACAAATATTACTTTTGAAGTTGAAAGAAACGTAACCCTATCATGTTGACAAGCTCATCGAAACGAGCGCGGGGAAAGGCTTTAGTGAACAGATCGGCATTCTGCTTAAGAGTATCTATTTGGACCAGATCAATTAGGTGTTTTTCATAACAGTCACGAATGAAATGAAACCTAATTTCTATGTGTTTGGTCTTAGAGTGTTGGACAGGATTACGTGTAATGCATATAGCAGCAGTATTATCTATATGAATAGGAGTCATAGTTAAGAGTAAACCGTAATCGCGCAACTGGTATTGTATCCAAAGAACCTGAGAACAGCAACTGGCTGCAGCAATGTATTCAGCCTCTGCGGTTGAAGTAGAGACAGTTGTTTGCTTCTTGCACTGCCAAGATACAAGTCGAGGTCCAAGAAACTGACAACCACCAAAAGTAGACTTCTTATCCATATTACATCCGCCGTAGTCTGAGTCCGAATAAGCAGAGAGCGCGAAGGTCTTCTCATTTGAATACCATAGACCAAGTGTTGGTCTATATTTAAGATAACCGAAGATTCGCGTAACAGCCTTCATGTGAGACACCTTCGGTTTAGCCTGATACCTGGAGCAAAGAGAGACTGCAAAGACAATGTCCGGACGTGATGCTGTGAGATACATCAGAGAACCAATCATAGATCGGTAATCCTTTTCCGGACAGTCCTCTTCAGCTTCTGCTGGACCAATTTGATGATTTAGCTCTAAAGGCGTCCCATAGGGTTTACAGTCAGTCAATTTATACCGTGTAAGCATATCATTGACATACTTGGACTGATGAATATAAATCCCCTTAGCCGATTGCTCAACTTGTACACCCAGGAAGAAAGTTAGCTCTCCCATTGCACTCATTTCAAATTCTGACTTCATAATCCGCTCGAAGTCGCGACACAGTTCATCCTTGGTAGAACCAAAAATGATGTCATCCACATACACCTGTACTAATAACAAATCCTCCCCGGCATGTTTAATGAAGAGAGTACTGTCGATTGTGCCTCGAACAAAACCGTTCTTCAGAAGATGAGTTGCAAGCCGCTCATACCAAGCTCTTGGGGCTTGATGTAGACCATACAATGCTTTGTCTAGCTTGCAGACATAGTTTGGATGAACAGAGTCTTCAAATCCAGGCGGCTGTTTGACGTAGACCTCTTCAACAACCTGACCATACAGAAAGGCGCTCTTCACATCAAGTTGATAAACCCGAAATCCCTTGAAAGAAGCGTATGCCAGAAAAATGCGAATGGATTCCAAACGAGCAACCGGAGCGAATACTTCATCATAGTCCAAACCTTCAATCTGAGTGAAACCCTGAACCACTAGACGTGCTTTGTTACGAATTACCACACCCCGATCATCCTTCTTCACACGATATACCCAGCGAGTCCCAATTGGATGAACACCCTTGGGTAAAGGGACCAAAGTCCATACTTCCAACTTTTTGAATTGTTGAAGTTCTTCCTGCATAGCCTCAACCCAGTATGGATCCTTTAACGCATCAGCTGTCTTCTTCGGTTCTACTTGGGAGAGAAAGCATTCTTCAATTTTCGAAGCAAGACAAACAGGATCAGTGACGGTAATAGGAGACGAAGTCGACACAGATTGTTCAGCAGCAGCAATCTGTCTTCTCGTTAAAACACCTTTGTTTAAATCACCAAGAATGGCATCAACTGGATGTGACACATTTATTCGAGAACTCGGAATTGCAGCTGGAACAATGATAGAATCAAGGTTTGTAGAGTTAGCTTCAAGTTCGAGTTGAAGAGCAGGTAAATCTTCAAGGTTAGATGCAGGTGATTGAACAGAATCCTCAAACATTTGTTCCTCATCATTTGTAGGATCAGGAACATTTTCATTAACGAGTGGAGGTGGAGTCTCACAAGTAGCAGCAGGAGCAGTTACTGGTGTTCCTGTTGGTGGTGGAGGAATAGAGATAGGTGGAACTTCAGAAGCGATGTCCAGCCCATGAAGTAGTGTCACTATATCCTCTTCTTCATTTTCTTCAGGAACATTGAAAGAATCAAACAGAGTTTGATAGTCAAACAAATATTCGGGTCCCTTCCCTTGAGGGTTGTCAGTGTAATGGAAGAAGGTAACCTCAAAGTGTTCTTCCACACGCTTGGTCACTAGGTTATACACACGTTTGTTTGGTGAGTTATTAGAGAATCCTAGAAAAACACCTTCACAAGATTTCTCACCAAACTTAGCAATTCGTTCTTTGGTGTGCATAATAGTGCATAGACAGCCAAATGGTTCAAGAAATTGTAGATTAGGCTTTCTATTGTTGAACAATTCATAGGATGTCTTGTTCTTCTTCTTAATCGTTAATACCCGATTTAGAACGTAGCAGGCCGTATTCATAGCTTCGGCCCAGAAGGTGATTGGAAGCTTAGAGTCAGATAACATTGTACGTGCAGCCTCAATCAAGGTTCTATTCTTACGTTCTGCAACCCCGTTCTGCTGTGGAGTCCTTGCGGCACTAAATTGGTGTTCAATACCATTACTCAAACAGTACAGTTCCATAATCGAGTTTTTAAACTCTGTACCGTTATCACTCCTAATTTTCTTGATTCTCAAATCACAAAGATTTTGCAGTTTATCGAATAGATAAATAAGAATCTCAGGCACTTCATCCTTGGTCTTCAGAAAATACACCCAAGAAAAACGCGAATAATCATCTGTCACAACTAAGCAATAAGAAGTACCTCCCAAACTCTTCTTTCTGACAGGCCCGAACAAATCCATGTGCAAAAGCTCTAACGGCTTCTCAGTTGAATTCACCATCTTTGGTCTGTGAGACTTCTTGTGTTGTTTGCCCTTTTGGCATGGAACGCAGTGATCATTTAAACCAAAGGATTGTTTGGGAACACCTCGCACAAGATCATTCTTGATCAGGTAGTTCATCTTGCGAAAGTGCAAGTGTCCCATACGTCTGTGCCACAATAACGATTCTTTCTCAGGAGCTTTAGAAAGAAGACAAGTGAGCTGTGTAGTTTCCACAGTACTCATGTCCAGAATATACGTGTCTCGCTCCCGAGGTGCCCTCAGTAGCACCCATTCTTCAGGGATCACAAATCCCGGCTTCAATATACAACATTCAGTGTCTGTAAAAGTAGTAGTGTACTTTTTATCGCACACTTGAGAGACACTGAGGAGATTGTGTTGTAATTGCTCCACAAAATTTACTTTCTCAAAACTTACCATTCCATTGGTAAGTGTACCTTGACCAGAAATAACTCCCCCCTTATCACCAGCGAAAGCCACATAACCTCCATTGAAAGCATGAACTTCAGATAAAAGAGAAACATCACCGGTCATGTGCCGAGAGCAACCACTGTCGATATACCATTTACTATTCTTTACAGATTCAGGTTGCTGCGGCACCACAAACAAGGTACATTAGTTAGAAATGGAGACCCAAGCCTTGATAGTCTTGGGTACTCCAGTAACATCATCAACAATGACCACATCTGTCAAAACTTTGTTTTCAAAAAGTTTAGAATGTTTGACTGATGAGGTATTGTTAGATGTAGAATCTTTGCAAGATTCCTTAATCTTCCAAACTTGTTTTGGTTTGGATGCTTGCAGGTCAACAACTTTGGGCTTTAAGTTTTGCAAAGTATTTTGCTCAACATTGTTGACCTTAACAGCTGGGATAGTAGGCTTAGAGCATTTCATTGAAATAGGCTTCTTTGAAAGTTTAAGTTTTGAAATTTGAGAAACCTGTTTCCCAGACTGTTTCTTTGCAAGCACATGACAATTATTTATCAAATGACCTTGCTTCTTGCAGTAGAAGCAAGATCGTTGCTCAAAACAAGATTGAGATTTAGGAACAAATCGATGAGCTCGACCAAAAGAAGCATGTGTTGAACAATCACACTTATGTGAGGATTCAACAGCGGTAGATGCTTTAGTTGAAATTTTAGAAGATTTATTTAATTTAATCGTTTTAGAAACAATCTTCTTTTGAGGTTCAGCCATAGCTTTACCTTTTCCTTTTGTTATAGCCTGTTCTCTTTGTTCGATAGTAATTATATGATTTTCAGGCTTGACGTTTTTCTTAACTGGTCGATACTCTTGATCAGTTATATCCTCAATTTCAATTTTCTCTTCAATAATACGAGGAAGCACAGAAAGAGTCTTTCCTAATTTAGGCTCAACTGTATTTTCAGATTTAATGAGTTCAGTCTGATGAATCTTGGCCTTAATAGGTTTAACTTTCTCAACCTTTTGAGTCTTACTTGTGTCAGACTCACTAGTATTAGCCCTAATAGGTTCGTGCCTACTAGTTTCAGGTTGTTCACATGCAATGATGACATTTTCAGCCTTAACTAGCTCAGGCTTACTTATATTGATGCTCACAGTTGGTTTGACAGTTTTAACATCTATCTTAGTAAAGATATGCATCATATCATTGACATTATCCCTAACAGGCATAGGTAAATAATCCTTAGGAGGTGGGACTTGATGAAAACCAAGTCCTGCCTTACTCTTAGTATCAGTCCTCTGTGCCTGTAGGATCTCATCAAAGACTAGAGAGGATGTGGAAAAGTTTGAAAGCTTTTTCTTCAAATTTAGAACTTCAGTTTGAGATTCAACAAGTTCCCTTTTAACAGATGATAGCATATCAACATAGCTACCAATTTCATCTTGTTGTTCAAAAATTTTAGCTTTTAGTTCCTTTTTCTCTTCCAAAACAGCTTTTAACTTTTGACCACTGGCCTTATCACTGTCCCGTAACATATTATTTGTTTCAGTTAAATTTTCTATGACAGTGTTAAGGCGTGTGGTATCCTCTCTATACCTATTTAGCTGGTTAGTTAATCTAATGCATGATACACAAGATAAGGGTTCATCATGTACCTCATGCACTTCAGCCATTAGTGCCCGTTCTGTATCATCTTCATCTGGGTCAGACCATTCCCAAGCATTGTTGGAAAGCAGTAGCGCAGCGGAAACCATCGCTTTTTGTTGGGACATATTATTGTGACAACAGATCTAGCTTGTAATAGGACTAGTGTATTTATTGTCAAACTTGTATAAATTGGTTTAGACTCGTAAATATATGATATTAACTTGTTATTATTATTTGTTAAATGTTATTGAACAAGTATCGATTTCAAGTTAAAGTCAAAATTCGCGAATTGAGAAGTCAACTCGCAGGTTTGACCTGCGAGTTGAGATCTCATCTCGCAACCATCTGGACTCGCAGCTCTCAGCTGCGAGTTGAGATCTGGGCTCGCTGATATCTGGACTCGCAGGTCTTACCTGCGAGTGGAGATCTGGGCTCGCAATCATCTGGACTCGCAGGCCCATGGGCTGCGAGTTGAGTCAACTCGCAAAGCCCATGGCCTGCGAGTTGAACCAGATATAAATATTTTAATGCTGCTCATTATTATGAGAGACCTAGAAATCCGTGCTATAATTACACACACCAAATATTTTTAAATTTTTCTCTCCTCGAAATCTGTGCAGATATAAAAGCATTTATTGAATAAGCTCGGTTTTGACTGTTTAACACTAGTTAATATCAAAACGAAGCTTGTTAATTAATTGCAAAGTTATATAAGCAATAAACCTTAAGTATTGAGGGATTCCGCACCTCAATACCTAAAAGATAATCCGTTATCGCTAACCAAGATCTAGAGACTTACAATTGGTATAAGAGCTTTCGGGCTTAGAAACGTTGTGGTTACAAGGTTTTTGGTTATATAACATCTTTAGGGTCGTTTTTCGAACGAAATCTACGGATTTATTCGTAAAAATACCAAAAAGTTCAGTTCCCAGATTTCGAGGCGCCGTTTTGCGAGTTGAGATTAGGGTTACTGTTATTTGCGAGTTGAGAATTAGGGTTTGAGCTGCGAGCTGAGTTTCTTGCGAGTTGAGATTCAGCTGCGAGTTGAAAGTCTCTTGCGAGTTGAGATTTACTTGCGAACCGAGTTCCTTGCGAACTGAGTTTTCTGCGAGTTGAATTTACTTGCGAACCGAGTTCCTTGCGAACTGAGTTTTCTGCGAGTTGAAATTACTTGCGAACCGAGTTCCTTGCGAACTGAGTTTTCTGCGAGTTGACATTTCCTGCGAACCGAGTTCCTTTGCGAATTGAGTTCCTGCGAGTTGACTTTCTTTGCGAGCTGAAACCCTTTGCGAGCTGAGATATTCTTGCGAATTGAAGTTGTAATATCTTGTGATTTGACAACTTTTAAGACTTACCAAGATGTCTGACTTGAGTAGAATGATTGAAATGGAACATGAGGTTGGAAAATCTAATGTTCCACCAAAATTGCTTAGACTCGAGGACTATTATGGGTGGAAAGACAGGTTCGAAAGCTACTGTAGATTCCATGACATAACTATCTGGCTGTGTATTAAAAACGGATATGTTGCACCTACAGCTGAGGTAGGGAACGCAACAGTGATTGTGACTTATGATCGAATGAATGACCATCAGAAGAAAGAATTCACCATCGATAATAAAGCACATTCTTCAATTAAGATGAGCCTTCCTAAGGAGATCAACCATCAGTTGAAGTCCTTTCACACAGCTAAAGAGCTGTGGGACGCTCTAGAAAAGAGATGTGAGGGGAGCCCTCAGGTGAAAGCTGGTAAATGTAATCTTCTAAAAAAGCAGTTTATGGTATTTAAGGCTTTTAGAGAAGAAGATCTTGAGGCTTACACCACCCGTTTCTATCATCTATTAAGTGAGCTTGACGACCATGCTATCTTTTATAATGACAAGGAGAAAACCGACAAGTTTATTGAGGGTTTACCTTGTAAATGGGAGATGTACGGTATCATGCTGAAAGATAATGATGAAAGATATGCAACCATGACCCTAGAGAAAGCGATTGATAAACTAAGGGGTTATGACTTCTCTAAGAAAACGAGAGATACGGATTCTGATCATCTACAGAATCCTGGTCTGTACCATGGAAAGACTAGTATCTCTAACTCCTCATCCAATTTGACCACGGCTTTGTTTGCAGGTGAAATTGATGAGATTGGAGAAAAATTGACTGAGGATCTCTGTTTCATTGCTTCGGATAACGGTGATAAACGAAACAGGAACACCACCTCAGATAAATCCACTCAAGGGCATCATAAGATGCCGATGAGTGTGAAATCAGCCGAACAACAACTTTCTGTGTTGGCATCGTTCGTTGCTTCTTATGAAAACTATATTCAAGGGAAGATAAACGATCCAGCACAATTTGATGAAGATTATGATCAGGTTGATCCTGACGACTTAGAGGAAATGGACCTCCAGTGGCAACTGGCTATGGTGTCAAGGAGAGTAAAGAATTTCCTAAAGCGTACGGGTAAGAGAGTGGTTGGAAATCGACCAGGTTTTGACAAGTCCAAGGTCAAGTGTTATAATTGTCAAGGTTACGGACACTTTGCCAGGGAATGCCAAAGACCAAAGGTTGATGCTGGAACTTCAAAACAAGATTCGGGAAGTAATCTAACTTCCAAAGTCTTAGTGGTTCAGCAAATAGACGGATCTTATGATTGGTCTACACCATCAGAGCAAGCTCTCATGGCTGAGATTGACGATCAAGAGAAACAAATTGAATCCACTTCCTACATGCCGACTACTGAAGAACTTCAAGCTAATGTGCCACACACAGAAGTTAAGGGGATTGAGGAAGATGTTCTCTACATCAACTCGACAGAAGAAATGAGTCCCAATGATTTTGTGGCATATATGGCTGATATTCAATCCGAAAAGAAAAAGGTATGTTTAGATCTCCTTACTCTCACCGATGTATGCTATTTAGTTACTGATCTTCAAACACAGGTTAGTGTCTTTGCAGAATCTAACAAAACCTTGACCTCAGAATTAGACTTAGCTAAGTCTGATGTTCGTCGGTTAGGTGAAGATAAATTAGCACTGAACGAGAAGATTAAGAGTGATACTCTAGATAAGACCAGTCTGACTGACATTATAAATGAACAATGTATTAAAATAGACGGGTTATATCTAAACCTTAATGAGCTTAATAGAAATATAGCTATTAGGGATAAGGAATTATCAGAGTCAAATATGAAACTGGTAGAGCTGAATAGAAAATTTGAAGGTTATAGAACTTCTTCTTTGACCTTAAATAGAATCATTGGCTCTCAACGTAGTGTAAAGGATGTTACTGGCCTAGGATACTCAGATGTCCCTCCGCCTTTTAATGCCAATTACACTGCTTCCACTTCTGTTGACTTAGAAATGACAGATGTTAATCCTGAGACTGAGGATTTGGAAAATCAACAGTCTATTGCATCTGAGATCCAAAAGGAGACTGTCAATGATTCATCTTTAACCAAGAGTACAGTCAAATCTCTCACTAAAGTACAATTCGTATCAAGTGGGATGATTGGAAGTACTGATGGAAATAATGAAGTCATTAAGAAACATAAGGAGTTACCTTCAGTGTCTTTTGATCAGATAAAGAAGGAGTCTGCTAAGACTGCTAAGTCACGAAAGCAGATGTCATGCTTCAAATGTCATCAACGAGGACATGTCTCTTCTTGTTGTCCCAATAAGAAGAATGAAGCTGCTCCTAAGCGCGAGGCCAGTGATAAGTCTAAAAATATCTCTAGCACAGACAGGTTAGGTACCAGACCTGGTATTGGTATTAAACCTGTGACTGCTCTGAAAAGAGATGCGTCTCACAGTGTCTCGCCACCAAAACCTAAACGGCATGAAAACTCTGCTAAGGATCAGGTGCCGTCGAGGTTTATGACTCCGAGAAGGAACCAAAGTCACTTTGAGATTGGATCTACATCTCGTTCACAAGGAGTTAACCAAGGGTCCTATAATAATCGTAACCAAGGGCAGAAATTCCAGGGTTATGTATCGGGGAGAGTTGGAAGTCAGTCAACTCATAGACCCAGGACCACTAATCATCAGCAAGCTGATGCTCCTTCAAAAGTGACCAAAGCTCCTAATGGGAAGGATGGTTACTTTAAAGAGCTTCAGTTTGTCGATGATAAGGGACAAACCAAGACCGTAATGGCTTGGGTCCCTCTTGATAACTGATTGTTTACAACTTGTATGTGCAGGAGCAGACTGGGAACAATGATAATTGGTGGTATGTTGACAGTGGATGCTCTAGGCACATGACAGGAACAAGAAGTCTACTGACAGACTTCAGAGGTGGACTGAGACAAGGAGTGCACTTCGCCGGTGATAAGGGAGGAGTAATTACTGGGAAAGGAACTGTTTCTAATGGAACTTTGACTCTAGAGGATGTGAATTATGTTGAAGAACTAACGCACAACCTAGTGAGTGTTTCCCAAGTCTGTGATAAAGGTCATCCTGTTCTCTTCACTGAGAAAGAGGCCTTGATCCTGAAGCCGGGTTTTATCATTCCCGATAAATGGATACTGATGAAAGCTCCAAGGAAGAAGGACATTTATGCTATCAACATGAATGCTCCTATTACTTCAATGGTGTCTACTTGTCTGTTATCCAAGGCTTCAGAATCAGACTCTCTCCTATGGCATAGGAAAATGGCACACTTAAACTTTCGAAAAATGAACTATATAACCAAACATGGGTTAGTTCTGGGTGTACCACCGAAGAGTTTTGCATTTGAAGACAAGTGTATATCCTGCTTGAAAGGAAAACAGCATAAGAAACCACACAAGTCTAAAAATGTGAACTCTATTTCCTCGCCTTTTGAGTTGCTACATATGGATCTCTTTGGCCCAATAAGCAAGAGAAGCATAGGTGGCAAATGGTACTGTCTGGTTGTCACAGACGATTTCTCTAGATTCTCTTGGGTATTCTTTTTGGGATCTAAGGATGAAACTCCGGGCATTCTTATGGAGTTTCTTGATCTAATAGAGAACATCTATAGAAAAAGAGTTAAGAGAATTCGTAGTGACAATGGGACCGAGTTCAAGAATTCTACATTGAATGTATATTGCTTAAGCAAAGGCATTCAACATCAATTCAGTGCACCATATGAACCTCAACAAAATGGTGTTGCTGAAAGGAAGAATAGAACTCTAATTGAAGCAGCGAGAACAATGCTTGCAGATTCAAGGCTTCCGGTCATATTTTGGGCAGAAGCAGTGAATACAGCATGTCATGTTCTCAATCGGGTTCTTACGGTTAAAAAGCAGAACAAGACATGTTATGAGCTTTTGAACAAAAAGAAACCGAACTTAAAAGGGTTTGAACCCTTTGGAGTTTCATGTACGTTGTTGAAAACGAGTCATCAACCTAAATTTGGTGAAAAGGCTGACGAAGGATACTTCCTAGGTTACATGCCTAACTCACCAAACAAAAGGGCCTTCAATAAAAATTCGGGACGTGTTGAAATAGTTTATAACATCGAAGTTACGAGCTATACACATGACTCACATAAGGGATTGGATTGGCAGTTTGACTATTCAGATCTTTTCAAGTCATTTAAAGTCCCTATCAGTGACTATGTCAGTAACTCAGACATTCCTGAGCATTTATTGTCGGGAGATGAGGATCCCACTCCTTCTCCAACATCGAGTGCTCAAACGTCTGATGCTAGGAATATTGTCGATACTGATGTTGTCCCCCTATCGAGTCACAAATACCTCAAGATGATATACCTCAAGAGAGTGAAGATCCTGAAATTGCTTCTCAAAGGATTATGGATGATGTTCTTACTCCTCTAAGACAATTAAGGATATCAACTACTAATGAAGGTATACCACCTTTGGAGGAAATTGGTGCCAACTTACAGGATGATATTCCAGTTGAACCTGTTACTTCAACAAGAATTAATAGGATTCATCCAATTGATAATATCATCGGTGATCCAAATTCTCCTGTTCTGACTCGAAATCAATCTAAAGCTAGTACATCCACTCATTCAAGCTTCTATGCTGAAATGAACGAGACAGGGATTTCAAATCTATGTCTATATTCATGCTTTATCTCACAAATTGAACCTAAGAATGTTCAGATAGCTTTGAAGGAAAATTCGTGGGTCGAGGCAATGCAGGAAGAACTGTCTCAGTTCACAAAATTGCAAGTTTGGGAGTTGGTTGACCTACCTGTTGGAGAATATCCAATTGGAACTAGATGGGTATTTAAGTGCAAGAAAGACGATCGAGGAATCGTAATTCGCAATAAAGCTCGTCTAGTTGTCCAAGGTTTTAATCAACAAGAGGGGATTGATTACAATGAAGTGTTTGCGCCTGTGGCTAGGCTTGAAGCAATTAGGTTATTTTTAGCATTTGCAACCTCAAAGAAAATAAAAGTATTTCAGCTGGATGTTAAAAGTGCCTTCTTGTATGGCAAAGTCAAAGAAACGGTGTATGTTTCTCAACCACCGGGATTTACTAATCCAAAGTATCCAGATAGAGTATATCGTCTCGATAAGGCTCTATATGGATTACATCAAGCTCCGAGAGCGTGGTATGAGACACTGTCCACTTATCTTCTTGAGAATGGATTCACAAGAGGAAGAATTGACAGTACACTCTTTGTGAAATGGAAAAGAAGAGACTTTCTACTTGTTCAAGTATATGTTGACGATATCATCTTTGGGTCATCTGACGAAAGGATGTGTAGTGAATTTGAAAAGGTTATGAAGAACAAGTTTGAGATGTCAGCAATGGGTGAATTGACATTTTTCTTAGGATTGCAAGTCGATCAAAAGAAAGATGGATATTTCATTCATCAGACTAAGTATACTAATGAGCTTCTAGAACGATTCAAGATGGAAGAATCAAGAATTTTTCATACTCCTATTCCGGAAGCCCATGGTATTGGTCCAGATACATCGAGTGATAGAGACGTGGATCCTACTCTTTACAGGGCCATGATTGGATCACTAATGTATCTTACAACATCAAGGCCTGATATAATGTTTGCAGTATGTGTCTGCGCAAGATATCAAGCTACTCCTAAAGAATCTCACATGCAAGCAGTAAAACGGATTCTTCGTTACCTCAAAGGGAAACCGAAGCTGGGACTTTGGTATCCGACTGATGGAGACTTAGATTTTGTGGCTTACACTGATTCTGATTACGGAGGATGCAATCAGAATAGAAAGTCTACAACCGGTGGATGTCAATTCCTAGGAGGTAGACTGGTCTCTTGGCAATGCAAGAAGCAAACCTCAGTAGCCATTTCTACATGTGAAGCTGAGTATGTTGCAGCTGGCAGCTGTTGTTCCCAAGTTCTGTGGATACAACAGCAATTGCTTGATTATGGGCTGAATATAACAAATACGCCTATGATGATTGATAATGAATCAACGATCTCAATAACCAATAATCCAGTCAAGCACAGTAAAACTAAACATATTGATATTCGACATCACTTTATTAGAGACTGTGCTGAGAAAAACCTGATAAAGTTAGCTAAGGTTCCATCTGTGGATAATTTAGCAGACTTATACACCAAAGCGTTCGACAGAGCTCGATTCGAGAAATTGGTGCAACTAAATGGAATGAGAAATCCAGAGGATTAGTCTTCCATAGAGTTATTTTGTAATAATTAGCTGGTCTTATTTATTAGTTTATGCCATTTTTAAAATAAAAAAAAGGGGTAAGGCGTATGGCATTCATTTGCTTGTTACCGTTGGGGAATCGCCTCCGATAAAGGTTAAGTCTTTATCAACTGGGAAATGATAGTAAATTAGAGGAATTGGCTTAATAAATATAGGTAAAAGTCTTAAGTTAGATGTGTTAGTAGATTCAAATTTGTTACATGAACTTTACATCTTTAAAACCAGGCCTTCACTTATCTTTATTTTAGTATACTCCTCTCTCCACACGATATAATCTACTTGAAAAACTTTAGATCTAGATAGCTTCATTATAAGATGTACTGGTAGGCAATGTCTGCTTTGATTTCTGAGCATATAATAAGCTATAAATCTTCTGTGTGTTATCTCGTGTGATTTACTATATGACATATGACATAAGTCTTAATTGATGAACGATAGTCTGACCATACACTGTTATCTAGAATCTATGAAAATATGTCAAGACAAATAATAAGAATTATGGCTGTTAGTGAAATTACTGGTGTCTCTATTGTACTAAGTACAGACCTGACCCCTTTAGTTTTGCCAATGGTTTCAAGCTTGGTTTGTCTATACTAAGGGATCTTATGTTGTACTAAGTACAGATCTAGAACCACTAGTATCTACAAAACGGGTTTGATGTTTGTCACATTTTATAAATTCACTCAAGGGTATGTCATATGTTTCGAAAAGAACATCATTTAGTGACCTCTATCTTGCAAAGTGAAAGAAACAGTGTTATGTGTTTTACTAAATTTCTCAGTATGTCATTTTTGAATCACATTAGGTAATACACATTCAAATAATAAAAGGTTTGCTCGGAAATCAGTATAGACTTTGTTTATATGGATTATAATACCGGTAATCATCTTGAACTGTCTATGATATTTAAATCACTTCATTTTGATGTGAATATTATATTTTGTGGATATAGGTAACCAAGTTATACTCTTATAAATGTAAAGTTGATAAATGGTTAAGTTGTGAGTTCTTATGTAACTTATTGTGAATTTCATAAGGTATGCATACTAACAATCTTCTTAGACTTTGTACTCATCTTTTGGTTCAGCTGTTTCCTTCTGATATGATCCCACTGTCGATAAATTTCTTAATGCCCTCGATTAGGTTTTATTTTACTTTATTTTATTTTATTGTAATTTTATTTTAGTCAAAGTGTTTCATTAATACAAGGGTACTTGATACCAATGTTTATTATGAATCATTGAACTTTTATTTATTTCATTTTATCTTATTTCTCTTTATTTTATTTTTCTTATGTTTCTGCTATTCGTATAATTGCATCACAAGTGAAAGATCCTCTGATTTTAGACTTGTGCATTTTTTCAAGAAAGACAAGTGAAAAATATTTTATTTTAGACTTGTTCGCTATTCCATAAGAAAAACAAGTGAAAGATCCTCAGATTTTAGACTTGTACGCAATTTGGACTTAAAAATGACGTTTTGTAATTAAAATGTAATTTTTAGACAAAAATTGCGAGTCGAGAACAGTGCTGCGAGTTGACTGGGCTTGCGAGTTGAACTCAACTCTGCGAGTTGAGTTCTGCGAGCCGAGTCAACAGGTATAAATACCTGCGAGCCCGCATACAACCCCACACAGTTCTTCGAATCCAAAATCACTTGCGAACCCACACACACTGCGAACCGAATCCACTTTCCATTTTTCTTGAAATTTTTGTTAGAGGATCGGATCTTTGAACTCATAGCTTTTATACATTTTTGGATTGTGAACATTTTGAGGTATACATCATCTAATTTTACCAAGTAATTAACCCACAATCGACATTTTTAATAAAATGAGGATTTTGGTATTTAAATTACAAAAATCATCAAAATTATAGCTCATATAGACAAGAAACCTTAGGGTTTGTGTAAATCTGAGTTTATTGAACAAGATGACATAGCTTGATCATGTTATATCTCGCCAAATAAATTTGAAAAGATGATGTCATCTGGACAGTTCATGCTGCGAGTTGAGATCCAGACTCAACTCGCAGCCCGCTCCTGCGAGTCCACTTGCGAGTTGACTTGCGAGTCCAACCTGCGAGTTGACTTGCAAGTCTGACTTGCGAGTTGAACTTGCGAGTTGAACTCTGCGAGTTGACTCTTGCGAGTTGACTTTTGTTGACTCTTGCGAGCTGACTTGAACTCTGCGAGTTGAACTTGCTTGTTGACTTTGGTTGACCTGCGAGTTGAACTTGCGAGTTGACTTATGTTGACCTGCGAGTTGAACTTGCGAGTTGACTTATGTTGACCTGCGAGTTGAACTTGCTTGTTGACTTTGGTTGACCTGCGAGTTGAACTGGCGAGTTGACTTTGGTTGACCTGCGAGTTGAACTTGCGAGTTGACTCTGGTTAAACTGCGAGTTGAACTCTGCGAGTTGAACTGCTTGCGAGTTGAAATTCTTTTTAATTTGTAATTTAATTTAATTTACGAACTCTAGATTTTTATTAATTAAGAGTTATAAATTAGTTAACAATTAGACGTGTAGACTTAAGTGAAAACACGTAAAATTGTACACTTTAAATGGTTATAAGGCTTACGACTTTGAGTAATAAGCTGTATTACCTTTAAACGAACATTCGAACATTAGATTTATTGAATATATATATATAATGAACGACTATAATTGTTAATTAAGTTTCTTAACTTAATAGTTCAATTGTAGTTCGTAGATTATATAAGTCTCTCAATATTTGTTAAACTAATTGTCTAACATTTGTGTGATCTTTGATATTACAGGTATGGCTCGACAATTCGTTGGACATCATAATGTTCTGGTCAATTTAGACGTAGATGCCCGGGGTGCATCTAGATTGACTCGGGTTCTTTCTTATCTGGCACGATCAAGGATTCGATATGCTATCACCGAGTCACCGGCCCTATCACGAGATATACTAACCCAGTTCTGGGCAAATATTGTATATGATACATCGGTGAATCCTCCGGTCATTCGAACGAGGATTAATGATCTTCCAGTTACCTTTTCTGCATCCGATCTTCGGAACATCCTACAGTTGGGCACTGTAGAGCAGGAAGATGGACCTACTGAGTTCTCTTCGGACTTTATTGAGGGTGCACTGACACGTATGGGGTATGTTGGACCCAAGAGAGGGCGTCAGTTCTTGAAGGCGCTCGTTTTTGGTGAGTGGAGGTTTTTATGGCATGTCCTTGTAACTATCTTTGGACCGAAGAAGGGAGGATACGATGAGTTGAGCTCTTCTCTCCTATCTGCTTTACTGTCACTGGTTTATAACAAACCATACAGCTTTTCAGATTACATCTTTGGGGAGATTGTACGCCAAATTTTGGGGGGAGTTAGATCGCAGTTCATGATCTATCCCCGATTTTGCATGCTGATTATTAGGGCCTCTATCCCTGATCTGCCGGTTTTTCAAGCGGATCTGAAGGTTGATACCATTGGGTTAAGGGCATATAATGCGATGTTTATGCAAACCTCTCGCAGATTCGAGATGCAACCACAGCTGACAGAGTTGTTTGGATTTTTGATTAATCCAACGTATGTGGCGCCACCAAATCATGGTTGGCTAGATGTTGATGTGGACGAGGGTGCTTCTGAGCCACAAGAACTGATTGAGGAGGTTCTTATTCAAGCAAATCAGCAAGAGCAACAAGTTGATGTTGACATTGCAGCTGAAGTGGTGCAGCAAGTACTGGCTGAGAACGATGATGCAAATGATCCCATCATGCAGGATGTGGATCAGTATGTTGCTGAGGCACCAAGGTTTGAAGAACCATCCACAGAGGCACCTGATGCTGTTGGGCCATCGGGCAGAGATGGAGAAGCTGCTTCTGCTTCTGAATCTGGGTCTGATGCTGATGATGATGATGATGAGACTGGACCACCAGGGTTTGTCTCCGGTATCCCTGAAGGGATGATTCGTCAAGGATCAAAATTGATTATGGATCCGGCATTGAAGTTAAAGAGGAAAGCCGTGGACCAAGATCCCGATTTTGTTTTGGTTGATGAAGATGAGGATGAAGAAGAAGAGGAGGAGGTGCTCATTACTCGACCTCGCAAACTGCTCAGACAAACAGCTTCAACCTCTGCAGCTCATCTACAATCCAGTTCTACGCCCTTAGAGGCTGAAATGATTGCTGCTTTGGTTCGCCCGTCTTCGCACCCAACCACCAAATCTAGCAGGGTCGCAGCGCGTCTATTAACCGATGTTGCTACCGAGATAGCGAAGAAAATGCAACCGCCCGCTCCCACGCCACCAACCACCACTACTGCTGCTCCATCCACCTCCTCTGCGACTGATTCTGATCATATTAATAGCTTAGAGTCCAGAGTTCGAGAGTTGGAAGAAACCGTCAAATTCTTGATTTCTCAAATGCTGTCTATGTCTGATAACATGACTAATCAGAATGATGCCTATTCACTGCTCATCAAGACGAATAACAATCTGATAGATGATGTAGCTGACAAGCAGAGGCAAATTGATAGACTTGATCGCCTGGTCATCAGCCTTCTGAAGGACAAGCCATCTCAAGGGGAGGTATTGATATATCAAGAGTCCTGCAAGGAAGATGAGCTGGCGAAGAAGAATAAGAATGATGAAGACGATGATCCCGCAGCTGGAAAAGAAAGTGAGCTGGCTGGTCCTTCAACGACTGGTCAGCAGACTACATTTCAGGGGGAGTCTGCTGAAGCAAGTGGTAGTGGAGCTGGTGCTGGTACTGCAAAGGGTGGAGCTGAAGAAGGTGACACTTGTATTAATATAGATTGAGTGTAATTATTAATACATTGTAACTTTGAATCATTTTGTAATTAAGATGTTTGAACTTGAATGTTTAAAATGTTATAATTATGAATGTTCGTATATTATAAGTCTTTTGTAATTCTAGATTGACTATGATCGATAAAAGAGTTATAGGATCATATAATATATGATGTTCGCATATTATAAGACTTATTCAAATTTTAGATCGATTATCATAATCGATGAAAGATTTGAATAAGTATATATAATATATTTCAAATACACAAAGGGATTAATAAGAAAAATCTTAGATTGATTCAGGGAAATCAATGAAAGAACTTATGATATTAATCTATTTGTGTATGTATTTCTATAGGTCATGAAATGTTGAACTTATCAGATTCTGAAGGCGACATGCCAGATGAATTAGATGAGGACATTGACTTTGACCTTGAAGAAGGAGAGTTTGTACCTCCTGAAGATTGGACTTTCATTGTTAATGATGGGGCAGACGAATGTGTAGATCTTGACGCTGATGTTGTTGAACACATTGTAAGCCCATCTAAAACTAAAGTGGTCATCAAGGAAGAAGATGGAGAAAGGGTTGTTGAGTTAGATGAAAGTCTAGATGACTCAACCAGTTCTGAATCAGAAGATGACCTTCCAGAGAAACTCAGAAATAATCCCATGTTTAGACCTCTGAAAAGGAGAAAGCAAAAGGTTGGGATGTCTGAAGTAGATATAACTGGAAAGAAAGCTCCAAGGAAGGGGATCATCGGCTGGTATTTTGATTCTGACTTGAAACTTTTCGCTATCAAAAGATTTGACGGAGTTCAATATTTCGATAAGAAGCTTAAAGTATTCAGTTCGCTTCCTCGATTTGAAGTTCGAGACTTGGCATG
The DNA here is from genome assembly GCA_963921325.1 of Logfia minima. Lineage (NCBI taxonomy): Eukaryota > Viridiplantae > Streptophyta > Magnoliopsida > Asterales > Asteraceae > Logfia > Logfia minima. The sequence goes on along the minus strand of OY992774.1, from coordinate 17,786,362 downwards.
CTTAGAACTGATAAATCCCAGTAATGATCCCTACGCAACGTATGTTGAGAGAATCATTCGGACTGAGGGTAGATCAATGAAGTTTGAGAAGATTAAGCCAAGAGTCGGAAAGACGATCAAATTAAAGGAACGAAGTCAGAGAACTGGCCGAAGATTAAGGAAGAAAACTTATCCAGCTGTCAAGTGCATACAGCAGATACCACTAAAACCTATGCCACAGAATATTCTGGGAAATCTTCTGAATTGGCACGTGGATTCTGAGACTGGTGAAGCTGTCATGGTTGAAGCTGATGATGAAGTTGAAGGAGGAGAAAGAGTAATTCTGACAGTCTATGACCATCGACACCTGATGAATCTGTCGAAGAAGGACCTATTGAAGTTAAACGAAAATAGGATCCTGACGACTGAAGCATGGGGTGATCTTGCAAGAGATTATCAATTAATGGTGAAGACTTGTGTTAGAATGAAGATTCATATGGGCAGTAGAATTTACAAGTGAAGACCAAGGACAAAGTTGAAGATAACGACGCTAGAGCTATTGTCAAGGGGGAGTCTGTTGGGACATATTATTGTGACAACAGATCTAGCTTGTAATAGGACTAGTGTATTTATTGTCAAACTTGTATAAATTGGTTTAGACTCGTAAATATATGATATTAACTTGTTATTATTATTTGTTAAATGTTATTGAACAAGTATCGATTTCAAGTTAAAGTCAAAATTCGCGAATTGAGAAGTCAACTCGCAGGTTTGACCTGCGAGTTGAGATCTCATCTCGCAACCATCTGGACTCGCAGCTCTCAGCTGCGAGTTGAGATCTGGGCTCGCTGATATCTGGACTCGCAGGTCTTACCTGCGAGTTGAGATCTGGGCTCGCAATCATCTGGACTCGCAGGCCCATGGGCTGCGAGTTGAGTCAACTCGCAAAGCCCATGGCCTGCGAGTTGAACCAGATATAAATATTTTAATGCTGCTCATTATTATGAGAGACCTAGAAATCCGTGCTATAATTACACACACCAAATATTTTTAAATTTTTCTCTCCTCGAAATCTGTGCAGATATAAAAGCATTTATTGAATAAGCTCGGTTTTGACTGTTTAACACTAGTTAATATCAAAACGAAGCTTGTTAATTAATTGCAAAGTTATATAAGCAATAAACCTTAAGTATTGAGGGATTCCGCACCTCAATACCTAAAAGATAATCCGTTATCGCTAACCAAGATCTAGAGACTTACACTTTTTCATCAGATCTGGTTTTCTCAGATGAGTTGGACTGAGAGGGCTTGGACAAATCGGAAGGTGGATTCTTCTTTCTGTCACATTTGCGAGCAAAGTGTCCATAGTTGTGACACTGGTAGCATTTCACCTTGCTCTTATTGAATCCAAGACCCTTCTCTTCCGGGTCAGTCACGTTCTTCCGTCCAGTCTTCTTCAAAAAATTCTTTACACGTCTTGTGAGCATAGCCATGCTCCACTTTAAATCCATTCTTTCAAGCTCTTCATGATCGATTTGACTGAAATCTTCTTCAGTCATATTCACCGTGCTGTTCTTGTTTAATAGGAAATCATCATATGCTGACAGAAAAGCGGTGAATACAGCAGCATGTTCCTCAGCAACTGCAGGAGATGCTCCTTTAAGATTCGAATAAGTACCACCCCCACTTGCAGAGTTTGTGGTAGTATATCCAAATCCACCAGATAAGTTAGGAGCACCAGAACCCCCAGAAAAGAAAGCTGCCCCAGAAGCTTGATTTGCTGCAGCAGGAACATCCACACCATATAACATGGGATTCTGAATATGTGCAGTAGCCTTAGTTTCCTTTTTCTGCATATCCAAGAGGTCAGCAGCAATCTGTCCAATTAGATCATCAAGCTCCATATCCATTATATCCTCATCCTTTTCCATCAGCAGCACGCGAGTATTCCATTTCTTTGGTAATGAACCCAGAAGCTTCTTGTTTACATCAGTTTTGTCGAGATTTACTCCACCCTCAACCAATTCACTTACGAGCTGAGAATATCGACTACACATATCTTCCAGAGACTCAGTAGGTAACATGTCGAAGACCTCAAACTGTTTCTTAACCAGATCCAGTTTGTTTCTTTTGTACTGATCACTACCACCACATTTCTTCTCAAACCCTTTCCATAAATCATAAGCGGTCTTGTGATGGCGTAGTTGTCTCAAGATCTGTTGAGGTAAGGCCATAGTAATCGCATAATAGGTCTTTCGTTCGGTATCGAAAGCCTTACGCTCTTCAGGAGTCATTGATTTAATGGACTTTTCAGGAATAGGTCCATTAAATATACCGGTTCGAACAGGACGTTCATATCGTTCTTCAAGATAGATCAGCATCTCAGCATCGTTGAAAGATACAAAAGTTTCAAACCGTTGACGCCAGTCTAAGTAGTTCATGCCCGTAGTGTACATCGGTGGTTTGTTTGTAGAACCCACCTCACTTGAATGCTTCAGCATTGCTCCAACCTGTTGAAGTGAAGTAGAAGTAGACATGGTAATTGACTCGAAAGACTACTCAAAAAGTTTGAAAAACTGTAAAATGCGACACAAGTGATATGTCGCAGAGGCTATGTCGCAAGAAGACGAGCAGCGACACAATGATTATGTCGCAACTGATCAAACAGCGACACAAGTGTTATGTCGCAGTGCTATGTCGCACAATTAAGGTCGCTGAAGACCTTGTGTCGCAACACTATGTTGCTGAAACCCTATAGCGCACAATATTATGTCGCACACTGTGTCGCAAACACGGCGCTGTCAGTACGAACAAGCCTCAAAAACACAGATTTTCGAACCCTAAACGTTTTTTATCCAAAAACCAATAAAGATATAGCTTTCTAGGTTCAAAAACACTATAAAACAACTATATAGTACCACTAAAGAAAATCAAACACTAGAAAAATGTCAAATGATCAAGAAAATGCATAAAAGATTAACCAAATGATTTGAAACCACTATCAATCAATGATATTGGCTCTGATACCAATTGTGGATCCCTTAATGGTGATCTTTACTCAAATCAAATGGCTAATGAAGACACAACAATAGATATAAAGTTTGTATTAAGTGCAAATCAAAAGAAAACAAAACTTTATAAGCTCTAATCCCAAAATATTCTTCTTAAACTTAGTGAAGCAGCCAAATACAGAGAATAAATGATTGGGAAAATGTCTTGCCCTAAATATCTCTAACAAGGGTATTTATACTAAACTGTCTGGCCGTTCTGCGACACAAGGCTTGTGTCGCAGAGATCACTAATGCGACACAAGCACTGTGTCGCAACTACAACTCATGCGACACAAGCCTTGTGTCGCAGTACACAGGAAATATAATTTTCTAAGTCTATTACATATACAGACACAGTACAGACTTGACCAACTGACAGACACTCTAATATGTATCAACAATATCATCAATATCGCTATAACTGTTTTAAATCAGAATTTTAAAATAAAACAAAGTTTTATCCTACTTAATACATATTAAAATGTCTACTTTACAAGCTGTTAATGCTATGTTAAAACACAATGCTGAGGTTGGTAGCGCAAACAAACCTCCATTCTTTGCACCTGGAATGGAGTATTCTGAATGGCGTGGTCGATTTTTATCTTTTGTTGCTTTTACTGATCCTGAAATGGAGATACCTTTGATCGAGCGATATGTTCGACCGGTTGCAAGTGGAGAACATGTGGGTATACCTCCTCCAAAACCTATTCGTTCAATGACGGCTGAGGAACGCAAGGCATGGGAATGTGAACGAAAAACTCACTCTGCTATAACCATGTCTCTACCTGCCGATGCTATGAAAATGTTTAAACAACATGACATAGCTTATGATCTGTGGAATGGTATAGCTGAAAGATGTGGAGGGACTACTGAATACAAGCAAAGTAAGCTGGAATTAGTAAAGAAACAGTATGATCTGTTTGATATTCAGAAGAACGAGATGGTTAAGGACTTGTTCTGTAGATATTCACGTCTTGTGAATGAACTGACTGAGGGTGGATAAAAATTCAGTTCTATAGAGGTCAACAAGAAACTGTTAAATGCTCTACCTCCTCACTGGGAAACTCGAGTGCTAATGATGGAGAATGATCCAGATGTATTGGCAATGACTTTGGATCAACTTATTGGCAAATTAGAAACATGTGCTTTGGATATTCAAAAGAAAAGCACAAGATCCAGTTCATTGCTTCCTGATGCTAGTAGTTTTGGATATGGAAGTACAGCTCTGTTATCTGGACCTGCTACTGCTGTATCTAAAACGAATTACTCAACTGGTAATAATTCAAGTGGAACATTTTCTTCCTTTTCTGCTCAACCATCTTCCTCTGCTACTGCATCACACAACGAGCATGCAGTAATCTTCAATGCATTTTTATCATCTTATGATGATTTTTTATCTAAGAGGATTAGCTCGGTAGATCTTACCGATGAAGATTTTGCTCAAGTTGATCCTGATGAACTAGAGAGAGTGGATCTCCGTTGGAACATGGCTATGCTTACCAGAAGAACGAAGACATATTTGAAGAGAACAGGAAAGAAATCTCTTGAAGACATTACTGATAAAACTAGCATGGGTTTCGATAAGTCCAAGATTAGATGCTACAAGTGTCAAAATCTGGGACATTTTGCTAGAGAATGTGAGAAAGGTAGACAACCGTCTACTGGATTTACAAAACCTTCTACTTTCAACAAAGAGAATGAAGTCGCCAAGGCAGCTCTTCTGATGGATGAAGAAGCCTATGATTTTTCTGCTATGGACGATCAAGATAACGTAGCTCTTATGGCGGATGTTCAAAATGAGGTAGCCTTTGATTCGTTTAATTGTAATTCCTGTATCACACTAACTGGTAAAATCAACAGGTTCATAGTAGATAATGATCGCTTGAATACAGATCTAACCAATCTTATTGAAGCGAACAAAGTTTTAAAAGATAACGAAAAAGTCTTTACTGTAAATCAGAAAACCCTTATTGACGAAAAGAAAGAGTTAAAGGCAATGATTTTTAACAAACAAGATGAAATTGACAGTTATTTAAAACTCATTTCACATCTTAAAAAGGAACTTGCTGAAACTCAATCTGAAAATGTTGATTTAAAACGAAGACTTGCAAATATCTCCACATCTACTATGGTCTTTTCTGACATTCTGCAAAATCAACGGACTTATACGAAGAGTAAGGCAGGAATTGGCTATCACAACCAACCTCCTCCCTCAAATTTGAATCAACCCAGTCTTTCACAGGAAGAAATTAAAGATTATGTACCTTCTGTTCTCAAGAAGGATACAAATCCTGTGAATAAATCAGTTAATGTTGAGTATCCCGATCAGTCTAAGCTTGTCAAGGCTGAGGATGTTAAACAGCCTAAGATTGTTAAGGCTGCTGATGTCAAGCGACCTGAGTTGCTTAAAGTGTTGAGTTCAAATAACCAGAAGGCTGAGCCTATTAAGCCACAATTTGAACCAATCAATTTTGTCCCATCAACAAATGTTGAAGAGGTGGTAGAGGTGGAGGATGTAACTCACGAGGTTACACAGAAAGTTGAAAAGAATAATTTCAAACCTGAAAATTTTATTTTTACCAACGATGGTAGAGGTGGAATGTTTTCTAAAAAGAAAACAGTAGTTAAGGATTTAAAAATGAAACTAGAGGAGAATATTCAAAATAGTAAAGTTTCAATTAAAAATCCTTCTTCAAAGAATACCTCAACTGCAAATATGTTTACTCCATCATGTTCGCATAAGTGTTCATGTGCAGTAAATGTATCTGGGCCTCGTAGGGTTCCTCTTTCACCAAAACCACTATTGAGTAATGATCAAACTTTCCGAGAAAGACGATCATGTTTCTACTGTAAGAAGCAGGGTCATCTCATTAATCAGTGTCCGGTGCTTGCTAGAAAATGGGCATCACGAAATGATCCACGTCATGCTAAAAATAGAAACTTTCAAAAGTCAAAACAATCGTCAAAACAATCTGGATTATCTCGAAATGTTCCGATTTCAAAAGTTAATAACATTACACCTACTCAACCAATGGTTCGAAAGGTTGATGTTATTAATAAGCAACCAATTTTTTTTCAGAAAGTTTGGAAAAAGAAAAGTGTAAGGAATAATGTGTCATCTAAAGTTATCACATCAGTAAAAAATAATGATTTACTAAAAAACAAGGTTTTAACTGATGTTGTAATAATCGATGAAGTCTCAGGAGTACCCAAGTCTGTCAAGGCTTGGGTCTCCATTTCAAACTAACAATCTTTTCTTTGTGTTGTGACAGTCAAAGGTGCTGAATAGCAAGTGGTATGTTGACTGTGGCTGTTCACGACATATGACAGGCAATATCTCCTTTCTTTCTGATGTTAAATCATACAATGGTGGATATGTTGCTTTTGCTGGTGATAATGGTGGTAAGATAACTGGTCAAGGTACACTCACAAATGGTCAAGTGAGCTTTGAAAATGTTAACTTTGTGGAGGAGCTAAATCACAACTTGATAAGCGTCTCTCAAGTTTGCGATAAGAAGTTCACTGCTGCGTTTACAAACTTAGAGTGTTTGATATTGAAGCCGGGATTTGTAATTCCCGAGGAATGGATTCTGATTAGAGCTCCTAGAGTGAAGAACTCTTATATTTTAGACATGAGGACAGTAGAAACTCAAGAACATACATGTCTTCTAACCAAAGCGTCTACTAAGGATTCATTGTTGTGGCACAGAAGGATGGGTCATATTCATTTCCGGAAAATGAATTATCTGGTGAAACATGATTTAGTGGAGGGAATTCCTAAGCAATCCTTAAAAGGAAAACAGCACAAGAAGTCTCACAAATCTAAACAAACTAATTCCATTGAATCTCCATTGGAATTACTTCACATGGACTTGTTTGGACCTGTAAGTACGAAGAGTATTGGTGGTAAATCTTACTGTTTGGTGGTAACTGATGACTACTCTCGCTTCTCATGGGTTTACTTCTTGCGTACAAAGGATGAAACACCAGATATTCTGACCTATCTGTTTGATCGACTTGAGAACCTGTGCAATTTGAAGATAAAGAAGATACATAGTGATAATGGAACGGAATTCAAGAACAAAATTCTTGAATTATATTGTCTACGGAAAGGAATTGTTCATCAGTTTAGTGCAGCGAGAACTCCTCAACAGAATGATGTAGCGGAGAGAAAGAATAGAACAATCATTGAAACTGCACGTACTATGCTGTCTGATTCTCACTTGCCGATTACGTTTTGGGCAGAGGCAGTTAACACGGCATGCTATGTATTAAACCGTGTTTTGATGAACAAGAAGAAGAACAAAACGTGTTATGAATTGTTGAATAACCGAAAGCCAAATTTAAAGTTTTTGGAGCCATTTGGATGTCCTTGCACCATTCTAATTACAAAAGATAAAGTTTCAAAATTTGGTGAAAAAGTATTCGATGGGTTATTTCTTGGGTATTCGGTTAATTCTCCTAACAAGAGAGTTTTCAACAAGGAAACGGGAAAGATTGAAGAACATTTTGAAGTAAAATGTTTAAAGTACACGGAGTCTCCTAAATGAAAAGGTCCTGATTGGTTGTTTGAGTATGATCATCTTATTAACTCATTCAATCTTCCAAAATTCAATGAAGTGGATCAAGTTGTTACGCTTCTTCATGGCTTGCATCTTAATCCGGATAACTCTTCATTCTCACCGTCCTCGACTCCTGCTACTACTGAAATTCTACCATCTTCGTCTACTGGTATTCCCGAGAGTTCTTCTGCAGATCAACAGCCCGAAGCTTCTCCTGATGCTGTTGAGTATTCTGCGAATGAAGATGATTCTATCGCTCAAGAGGTTGAGCTAAACAATTTGGAATCAAACCTCACACCTGATTCAATACCTGTCTCTCGTATCCATAAGAATCATCAAATTGAGAACATTATTGGAGATTTGAATGCAGGTGTTTTAACTAGAAGCAAAGCATCTGAACCTTTTCAAATGAACGATCATACGGATGAAACTTATGAAGATCCTTCTGAAGGGCCTTCTAATTCAGATGATCTTACGTGTTTAAAAGTTTCTATTGAATAATGCTTTTTATCCCAAATTGAGCCATCCAAGATTGATAAGGCTCTAAAGGATTCTCATTGGGTTTCAGCAATGCAAGAAGAGTTGCAACAATTTGAAAAGCTGAAAGTCTGGAATTTAGTTCCACTTCCAAAAGGTGTGCACCCAATTGGAACTCGTTGGGTGTTTTGGGTTAAACGTGATGATAGGGGAGTGGTGATTCGTAATAAGGCTAGGCTAGTGGTCCAAGGATACACAACAAGAAGGTTTGGATTATGATGAAGTCTTTGCGCCTGTTGCAAGAATGGAATCTATTCGCATCTTCTTAGCGTATGCGACATTTAAGGGGTTTCGTGTCTATCAGCTGGATGTCAAAAGTGCGTTTTTATACGGTAAGGTTGCTGAAGAAATATATGTCAGGCAACCTCCTAGTTTTGAAGATTCAGTCAACCCAGACTATGTGTGCAAGTTGGATAAGGCCCTTTATTGTCTTCATCAAGCTCCGCGTGCGTGGTATGAAAGGTTGGCAATGCACTTGATTAAAAATGGTTATGAACGTGGTCACATCGATAGCACTCTTTTTATCAAACGTACTGAACACAGTCAACTGCTTGTTCAAGTCTACGTGGATGATATCATTTTTGGTTCAACCAATGAATCTCTGTGTAGAGACTTTGAGAAGATTATGAAGTCTGAATTTGAAATGAGTGCGATGGGGGAGCTAAAGTTCTTTTTGGGTGTTCAAGTCGATCAATCAACAAAGGGCACCTACATTCATCAATCAAAGTATGTTAACGATATGTTAACACGCTATAAGTTGCATGATTGTAGAGAGTATGGCACTCCCATTCAAACAAACCACAATCTAGGACCAGCTGAAGATGAAGCGAACTGTGAAGAAAAGCTATAACGGTCGATGATTGGATCTTTAATGTATCTTACAGCCTCTCGACCTGATATAGTATTTGCTGTTTCGATGTGTTCAAGATATCAATCTCAACCCAAGGTGTCTCATTTGAAAGCGGTTCAACGAATTTTTGGGTATCTTAAACATAGACCTACTCTTGGTCTATGGTATCCAACAGAGAAGTCTTTTGCTCTCACAGCATACTCGGATTCTGATTATGGTGGCTGTAGCATCGATAAGAAGTCAACGTCAGGAGGATGCCAGTTTCTTGGTTCACGTTTAGTGTCATGACAATGCAAAAAGCAAAACGACAGTTTCTACCTCCACAGCTGAAGCTGAATATATTGCTGCTGCCAGTTGCTGTTCACAAATCTTGTGGATTCAACACCAACTTCGTGACTACGGTTTACTCTTAACTATGACTCCTTTATATATTGATAATACTGCTGCTATCTGTATAACTAAAAATCCCGTACAACACTCTAAAACCAAACACATAGAGATAAGGTTTCATTTTATATGGGATTGCTATGAGAAACATCTGATTAACCTTGTCCAAATAGAAACTGATAAGCAAAATGCTGATTTGTTTACCAAGGCCTTCTCCAGAACTAGGTTTAACCAGCTTATTGATATGATAGGGTTGCGCTTCTTTCAAGAAAAACAGTAAATTGTGACAATTTTTTCTTTTGCTTATTTGATCGTTTCTGCATAAATATGTGAGACAATAGCCATTCTTTATGCTTACTAGCATTAAAGAAAAGCAATGTTGCAACATTTGTAAAAGACGTTTAGTTGTGTCTGTAAACAACTAGGGAGATGATAGTACATTAGAAGACACTCTTCAAATGACAATCTTAAGTTTTATCCTTGATATATCAGTAGGTTTATCGCGTACTTGTTATACTTGACCTTCTAGACATCTGACTACTTGCACGATGTATAGGTAGGCATTCTCATACTCCTCTTTGAGCAACTAAGAAATCTCTTAATCTGTGTCTAATCTTTTGTGATGACCATCATATGATATATGACAATGTGTCTTAATTCTTATGTATCAGCTTGCCATGCTTCTATTAACTTGAGCTTGTATATGACAACATTTGGGGAATTATGCTGTCTGTTTCCTTTGTTGTACGTTTGTACAGACCTGGTCTCAGTCAGTATACTTTCAAAAACAAAGCAAATATAAGTCAAAAGTACTTTCAAATCTTATAAAATCAAAGATTACTTACAAGGTCGCCAAATGGTTTGACCAAGTCTGTTTTTGCTTACACCTGAATCAAGTTTATGTCACTTTGTTGTACGTATGTACAGACCTGTCACCGCTGGCTTGATTCTTAAAAATGTTGAATTCAAATGCTTTCTCTAACTAATCGAAGTCTTGGGCATGTAATGATACTAAGGGTATATCTATGTGGAATTCACGGAGACCTATTCACTCTCACAATAACTGCTAAGCTTGAAGTTGAGTATGTTACATGTTTAAGTGGAAAAACAATACCTATAATCGTCTTGTTCCTCATTGTCTCTTTGGCTAGTTAACTTTGCGTGCTAAATTTAAATTTGGACAACTATACTGATAATCAAATTAAAATTTCATATTGACTTGCGAATCTGTCTTTCTAATATGATCCCTAAATGCGACACCATCTATTTCGTCAAAAAAAAAAAAAGAAAGGTGTTAAAGAGTAACTGGTTCCTTTCTATTTTTCATCTTGATTAATTTTTTATTTTTAATTTTCTTTTTAGTTTATTTTTATTTTCTGTCACAAGTTACTGTTTTTTTTTAAACTTTGGCGATATTGCTGGCGACATTGTGATGTCGCCTATCTAGATATTTGTTTAGCGATATTGATAGCGATATTGGTAATATCGCTGAAAAGTGTATTTGTATATATACCAATGTTTGTTTCAGAATTCAATACGTTTTCAAAAACACTCAAGCGATATTACCTGCGATATTGCAAAACGATTTCTGCGATATTGCATTTTTCTTCAAATTCTCTCTCGGTTTTGATCCTTACTTCAATCAAACCACATATATTTGCTCGCCTATATCCATTACATCGATTGGTATGTCCTCACTATCTTTTAGTTTATTTTATACCGCATTTATACATTTTATATTCGGTTTCTTTTAGGTTTTTTATTTTACGTTCGAAATGTATAAATAGGTTATAAAACATATACTATCTTGTTCCCTGCAGATGATTGTGCTATATTTGTAAGGGCTTAGCACCCCTTTTATTTGTGAAATTACGACCTTAGTGTCTGCGCTGATGTCACAGCGATATTGTGGGGCGATATTGTGATATCGCCCAAATTAGGTTTTTGATTTCAGCAATATCGTCTGCGATACTGTTCGCGATGTTGCTGATCTTGCTTAAATTGGATTAATTTCCAAAACTGTTAAATCTAAGCGATATTAATTCAAATTGTTTTAATTTAAGCGATATTATTGGGCGATATTGTTTTAAATAGCGCTATTAGACGCGATATTGTGTGCGATATTATACAATATCACTTCCTTTGGATTAATTTCCAATATCGCATATTTCAAACAGACCTAATCAATTTTGTCCAATTTAAGCGATATTGAACTCAATATCGCCTAAATCAATTTAAGCGATATCAGTTTCAATATCGCCTAAATCAGAATTCTGTTAATTGGGCCTGGCCCAAACTGTTGGTGAAATGGGCCCAGTTTACTTTTTGAATTTGCTTTTGGCCTGTTTTTGATTATTTCACTCACTGTTTTCGAGTCTTGTGCTCTTATTGACTTGTTTTGCAGAAATGGAAGATTTTGCTCAGTTTGATCTTAAATGTGATGCCCGTCACAATATTACGGCATTTCTGGATGGTACAAAGGACTCTGCTGCGCCTTTCAGGCCGTTGATTGCATTTTTACGCCGCTCGCGTATCTTCACGGCTATTACTGCTTCGACTACTATCTATCGAGATCACATCGGCCAATTCTGGAGAAATGTTATAGTTAACAGTGATCTCGCATATACAAGGCTGATCTCGACGGTTCACGGACGTCAAGTCATTATTTCTGAGCAGCTTATTCGTGATATCTTTCAATTCGATGATCAACCGGATATGTTGATCCAGTTTCCTAATGAGTTCATTGTCGGTGCAATGAACCGGATGGGTTATGTTGGAAGCCACTCAGACCAATACCGCAAAGGTCATCTTACGCGGGTCTGGAGATGGTTGATGCACATATTCATTCTGTGCATCTCAAATCGAAAAGCTGGGTACGACGGTACTAGTCATAGGACCGTTTGTGCGATGTTAGCCCTCGTGTACAATAAACCTTACAATTATTCGGGCTACATCTTTCGATCGATGTTTGATAATGCCCAGCTTGGGGATAACCGATGGTATATGTATCCCCGGTTTTTGCAATTGCTGATCAACAGGGAGCTACCGGGTTTGGCGACTGATGCCACCCGTGTTTACAGGCAACTCCAATCGGATATTTGGGGTTATGAGCTCAAATGGAAAGGGGGTTCCTATTCCTCCAGATACACCTTTGTTTGGTCATATTCTTGACCCAAACTACCAGCCACCAGCAAACGACGGATATCTCGATCCGGTCGTTCGACAGCCCGAACTGGAAGAAGAAAATCTTGAAGATGTTCCCGTACAAGCTACGGAAGATCCTTTAGAGGGTGTTTTCATGAGTGTTACTTCGCAGGGTGCTTTGCACACTTTGCATGTACATCATGACACATCTGAGGGGTCATCCGACTCTACATCTTCTGGGCCTGCTGGTGGTTTTACTAAAAGCGACTCTGAGGGTCTGGTCCCGCCTCCACAAGAGATTGAATATCTTAGGCGGATCAATCCTCAAAGGTATTTGAGGATTCAAAGAAGGATTGCTGAAGGCAGGCAGTACGTTCAGCAAAAGGACAAAAGGGTTAGGAGTGCTGAAGATGCTGAGTATGTGCCTCCTCCACCAAAGACGTCCAAAGTTGCTCGTGAGGTTTCTACATCTTCCAGGCCTCAGGTTACACCGCAGGTTGATATTCCTGTTCAACCTCATCCCTCGGTCATCCAAGAACTGATCAAGAGGCTAGATGTGATGCAACATACAATGGACTCCCAAGCTGCTGTTATACAAGTTCAAGATACCAGACTTGCAGCTGTGGAAAAAGAAAATGAGGAGCTTAGGTCTAGGGTTATGACCTTGGAGTCCCAATTGGTCGTTTCGGGGGAGATAGGAGCTAGTGAAAGACCAAATGTAACTCCCCCTGAAACTGAAAATGTAAATGTTGAAGCTAGTAATGAAACTTTACATTTGGATTATTTCTCGATTGAAGATATACCCGGTCAGCCAAGACCGTTGGTGGTTGACTACTCCTGTGCCGATTTGACATATTTAGCAAGAATGGTTAACCAATCTGATAATGTGAGAGAAAATACACCAGAAGAAACCTCGGATGTTCAGGTTGAAGATGAAGAATTTTAAAACGATGAATTCTATCATGATGCTCCAATAATCGAGTCGGACTCATCTGAGGATGAAAATGAACCAGAACCTACCACTATTACTCCTGAAGATTCAACTGAACCTAAAGCTGAAATGCCAAAATCACCTAAGGTTCCGGAAACTGCAGAAGAAAGGGCAGCTCGCCTAGCATCATGGTGGCCTCATGGCAAAGAGAAAGTTGTGCCTGTTACCTGTAAAACATACAGGGTTAGGGGACATTATTCTGGATTGATCAAGAGCTGGAAAGCTTATAAAGAAAATTTTATGATCATAAGAACAGATGGGGTTCAATATTTCAAGCGTTCGTTCAACAAATTGAGTACGCTGCCTAAATGTGAAATTAATAGGCTTGCTCAGTTACAACTGATAAATCCGTTTCAAGATGGTAACGCTGATTACATTCAGAGAACTTTGCGCAAGGAAGTACAGACAAAGCGATACAGTTTTATTAAACCAACATTGGGTAAAAGATACAAGTTCAAGAAGAAGTTGGATCCAGTAACCAAGCAGCCGATCTACAAAGTACATTATCCACCAGCTGATTGCTTGAAGAAGATTCCTCTGGAAGTTGTTCCTCTGGATTTTCTAAAGAGATTCCACTACTAGGAGTTTGACAGTCAGACTAGAGAAGTTGTGTTGGTGTTTGTACCTGGACATGTGAAACCTGAGAAGACTTCTCTTTATGGATTGAAAAAGGCTCAGTATAGGATATTTGATCCTATGAGTTTGATCAATCTATCAAAAGAAGATATGAGGAAGTTGTTCGATAACCGTATAAGATACTATTGGGGCAATCCGATAAATGAAAAGCTTGCTCAACAATTTCAAAGAATTGTGGATATCTGTGTCACCCATGGAATCCATGCAGGTGGTAAGTTTCCGGCTGGATGGGTTTAATTGAAGATTTGTCTGAAAATCATTTTTGAAGACCAAGCTGAAGACACGGGGGAGTTTGTTGATACATTAGTATGTCTGTCACTTGGTCTAGGTTTTGAGTTGTAATTAATTAGTTACATTCTGTATTAGGCGACATTGGCAAGATCGCTTAGGCGATATTGACAATATCGCATAGGCGATATCACCAATATCGTTATGTCGCTGATTAGTTACCTATAAATATGCGCTTAGGGTTTCAGTTGTTAGTGTTGTTGAACTTGACGATTTCCAGAAGAGCTTTTGGCTGTGTTTTCTGCTTCTGTGGTCAGTATTGTATTCGTTCATTGATTATAATTCTTAATACAAAATTGTTTGTGCTTGTGATTAAAAACGTACTTGTGTTTAGCTATTGATTTCCGCTCATTAGCTGTTGAACGTTGATTTGCATGTATTCTGTCATTTTAGACGATCCTACATAATCAGTAGGAAGGGATAGATTATACAGAGGTTTTTGCCCCGGTAGCAAGGCTGGAAGCCATTCGACTATTTCTGGCATATGCTGCGTACAAAAAGATGAAAGTCTATCAGCTGGACGTCAAGAGCGCCTTCCTGTATGGGAAAGTATAAGAATTAGTGTATGTCGAACAACCGCCAGGGTTCTCGGATCCAAACCATCCAGACCGGGTCTATAAATTGGACAAGGCTCTGTATGGATTGCATCAAGCACCTCGGGCTTGGTATGAGACACTGTCTACCTATCTCTTGGACAATGGGTTCAAGAGAGGCAAGATAGACAGTACACTATTCGTTCAATAGAAACAGGCGGACTTCTTACTTGTACAGGTCTACATCGATGACATCATCTTTGGGTCATCCGACGAGGACATGTGCAGAGAGTTTGAGCAGGTAATGAAGCGGAAGTTCGAGATGAGTGCTATGGGGGAGCTGAACTTCTTCTTAGGATTACAAGTGGATCAAAAGAAAGACGGGTTTTTCATTCATCAGACCAAGTACGTGCATGAAATGCTTGCACGGTTTGCTATGGAAGACTGTTCGTCATTCAGTACTCCAATTCCCGTAAACCACAACCTTGGACCAGATACAGAGAGTTCCGAAGACGTGGATCCAACTCAGTATCGGGCGATTATCGGATCGCTCATGTATTTAACTGCTTCACGACCTGACATAACGTTTGCTGTTTGTTTGTGTGCTAGATTTCAGGTTAACCCAAAGGAATCTCACATGAAGGCTGTGAAGAGGATATTGCGATATCTGAAGGGAAAACCGAAGTTAGGTCTTTGGTATCCTTCCAGAGGCAATTTCGACTTCTTGGCTTACACTGACTCCGATTATGGAGGGTGTAATCAGAACAGGAAATCCACCAGTGGAGGATGTCAACTTTTAGGAGGTCGCATTGTCTCTTGGCAATGCAAGAAACAAACCTCAATCGCCATCTCAACCTGCGAGGCTGAGTATGTCGCAGCCGTAGTTATTGTTCACAGATTTTGTGGATACAACAATAGCTCCGCGACTATGGTTTAAATCTAACTAATACCCCTATGATGATAGATAACCAATCCACAATTTCCATAACTAATAATCCTGTTAAGCATAGTAAAACGAAACATATAGATATTCGACATCACTTTATTCGTGACTGTGCTGAAAAACAGATGATTAAATTAGTTCAAATTCCCACTGATGATAATCTTGCTGACCTGTATACTAAGGCTTTTGATAGATCACGATTTGAGTTGTTAGTTCAACTCAATGGTATGATCAATCCTGAATAATGTATCTTCCCTACGAACACTATCCGTAGTTTAGTTTCTATTTTTAGTAAGTTATGAAAAATATCAAAACTTGAGTGTCACTGAACTAAAGGCAAAGAAATGATGAAAACATTACCCATGCCTAGAACATTAAATATGTGTGGCTTTAAGATGCAGTACATACACAGTCAAATGTACCTTAATTATCAACGTAACTAATAGCTTCATCATACGATGTATCGGTAGGCATACGACATAATGGTTTTCAAGTACTTAATCAATATTAACAAATATGATTATTCTGTGCCATCTCTATTTTGATGTATGACATTAAGTCTTCATTCTTAGGAGATAGACTGTACTTGACTACATGTTATTGGATAATATAAACCAATTCATCTGGGGGGTTTACTGACTGTTTCTTTTGCTACTTCTTGAAACATGTTGACCTAGACTCAGTCAGTGTATCCTAAAAATAGAGCAACCTCGACCGCGAAACAAGAATACCGTTTTCAAGGTCTCTAGTCAAACTATGTCGCTTTGTTGTACGAAAGTACAGACCTGTCACCTCTGGTTTGATTTTAGATTTGATTGTCTCTAACCCTAGTCTTGTCCTTTAGCTGAAACATGTACCCATGTACATTGCTTAAAAATAAACAAGGACTTGACTTTAAAGATGACATTCAGATAAAACCTCCAATACATGGAATTCTGGACTTTCTTGATTCTAAGGGTATATCAAATGTGAGATACATAGTTAATCATGAACAATAACTAACCGTGTACTTGAAAATTCTGAGTGTTGACTGCTTAAGTGGACAACAATACCGATAATCGTATTGAACTATAAATTATATACATAATAACAATGGAATAATTCAATTCCTAACTGTGTATCGTACGCATTATGGCTAATACGATCTTTGTCTCAATGACTCTCACAAAAAGAATGTAAATTTCAATATGAATAATTTCATATTTGTTTTAATTTTTCTGTTCGTTAGTATTTTCAACATTTTAGTTCTTTCTGTTCGGGAGATCTTTATTTTTGATTGGTCACAACCCTGTGATTCATTAAACTGCCTAAGTATTACTGCGCGTAGCTACTTGATTCATTAAATTGCCGACCCTACTACAAGTTCATGAAATAAAGTAAAATATACCGAGTTTGTCATTGTATTACCTTATTGCAGGTTTCTATCTTGACTAACTAGTATACTTCACTTTATGTGCACCTGTATTTGGTTTGTTCTTGTATGTCTTACAGATTTGAAGTCGGTAATGCTAATGATTCTGCTGATGATACATCGTTACTACCTAGAAGGTCCACTAGAAGACGATCTAGTCGAGTTATCATTAGTGAGCACGCTATCCAACCCACAACCACCGCCACACCCACAACTCCAACAACAGTTCCAACTACACCTATTGCAACTATCTCACCATATGATCTAGCCATCGCTTAGGGGGAGAAACATCTCTTGTTGAAGCGCGCGACAGCTCAGGGGGAGAAGACTGGTTACTTCAACTAAAAGATAGGAGAAGAAGACTGGTTTGGTTGTAAAGAGGTGGAGCTGGAAAGAAACTGGAAGACTAGACAGAGACGGTGATCCCAGTATACCAAATAATGGTCATCAAAATGATCTTCAAAGGAAATGGAATGTGAGCTGTTTAACTCTTCAACATGAAGACTTACTACACAGCAGTGACAAATGGAATGTGAGTTGCCTAACTCTTCAACTGGAAGGTTTGGTACGCTTGAACAAGTTAAGGGGGAGTCTAGTCAACATCTGATAAAGCTTTATGAAACTACAGAGATAGTTGAAGACATGAAAGCTGAAGATATCAGAAGATTGTGAAAGATTTGTGTTGAAAAGGGTATGTATGCTGGTCGCCATTGAAGATTACAAAGATTAAAGACTGAAGACAACTAGAGCAATTGTCAAGGGGGAGTCTGTTGGTACATCTTGTGTGACAACAGCTTCTAGTTTTGTAATTAGTCATTTTATTTATCTTTGTAATTGTAAATGTTTAAGTTTATCTAAGTAGGTATATAAGTTCGTAGGAACTTAAAGTAGGTACGAACTTAGATAGATACAAACTTAGACATACGAACTTGTCTAAGTTCGTACGAACTTACCTAAGTTCGTATGGGCCTGGACATGGGCTAAGTTCGTAGGGCCCAGCCCATACGAACTTGAGCTCAATATATGTCCATGTTCGTACGAATTTGAGAATAAGTTTTGAGAGCAGATTTTCAGTTGTCTTGAGAGAGAGAGAAAACGTTTGTATTGAGGGTTTAGTGTTGATTAAATGTAAAGATTGGTTATATTCAATAAAGACGTGTTTATTAGTGTTCTTTACGTATTCGTGTATAATCGTTGATTGTCGTTAGGTATATTCAAGGATTCCGCACTTGTTTATACTTGAATATCTCGTAGATCCAGACCCTAGGAACCTACAATCTTTCCTCGAACCAAATCACCAACCCCCAATATTGCAGCAAAGTGATTATTCCCAAATCTAACTATCCCCATAAATTTTTCAACAAAATTGCTTAGAAGGAACTTATTTCCGGTCATGTGTTTGGAACAACTTGAATCAAGATACCAAACACATACCGAGATTTTCTGCAAAAATCAAACCATTGAAAGAACCTTAGGAATCCATTTTTCAACGAGTTCGTCAGGATTAGTACAGTTTATGGTTGATTGTATCCTTTTAGGTACCCATTTATAGACTGGTTTGGGTTTGTTTGTGGACTTAGAAATCCATTTTGTTTGAAAACAATTTGAATCCCAACCCTTTCTTTTCCATGGTCGTGATTGATATTGCATAGCATGTTGATAGTAATTATTACGTCTAGCTACAATCCTATCATGTAACATAGATTCATTCACATTCACAAGATAATTTCTATCATAACGCAGAGTATGATTACAATTGTTTGAATGCTGAAAATACAATGAATCATGTTTGTTGACATTATTGTAGTTACGCGAATAAGAACTATTGAAAGGACGATTAAGCTTTTGACTCTTTTGACTTTAGGATTTGTCATGAAGATTTGTCTTTTTTAGATCTGAAACATGAAAAGCATCAGTATTAGTAACTTGAAAGGTATTCGTAAAGCTTGTGTTTGAAGTCATCTTAATAAACCTTTTATTCTTTTGTAAAGAATAATTAGTAAATTGAGAATTCTTAGGTGCATGCTCATGTTTCAAGATACTTTTTGGTTTAAAAATGTGTAAGACTTTTGAATTAAACATTTTGTCAACCCCTTTTCCTAAATCCTCCTCCGACTCCATAGCTTTATCAAATGCAAGTTCATGAGTAGATTTTGATAATGGTGTGATATAAGATGAAGATGTACTTTTAAGTTGTGTAATAGTTTGAAGAAGTGTAGCTCATTCTTGTTCAAAATTTTGTTGTTCAGTGGTTATTTGTTTTTCTAAATCAAAGATTTTATTTTCCAAAATTAAATTTGGAATATAGAAATCTTAGTGGCAACCACTTGTTCAAGAACATCATTATTTTGATCAACAATTGGTTTTGAATAACTAGGTGAATAATCCTCAGAAAATGAAATTTTTCGAGTACCATAGCAGTCATACAATTTTTGATAATCAAATGAAAATTGAGCTTTATCTTCTCTTGCTCTATTAAACTTCTCATCTTCATCCTCCTCAATTATTTTTAGAAAATGCATTTTCAAATCACATCCCATGTAATTTTCATCATACAAAGGTGGTATTTTTGAAATTACTTTCTTCAAATAGCATGGATTATCAAAACCTATCCCTTCCCTTGGATTATAGAATTTGATGTCCTTTGGTTTATTTAACAAAATTGTTTGCTCAGTCTGACCGCGTTTTAACATTCAAGTTCTTTTAACTTTTGAAAAACTCTTTTATTCTTAGCTATGACATGAGCATGTTGTTGAGTAGCAAGCTTTCCAATTCGTTCGGATTCCTCAAGTTGAGAAGATAAATTAGAGATTTCTTTAATTAAAGATTTCTTTTCAGATTCAAGCTTCTCATAACTAGTTTTGTAATCTTCCATGTAAGTTTTTAAAATTCCTTTTTCCCGAGTCACAGTTTTTAATATTTCAATGTGATTTGTCAGTTCCTTTTTTATTTTAGTTATATTTTATGTTTCAGTTTTTAAATTATTTGACAAACCGGCATTAATATCATGCAATTTAAGAATCATGATTTTAGAGTTTGATGATACCTCAGAGTCAGAATCCTCATTGTCATCAGTAGAAACTGTGGACAGATTGGCCATGAACACCATGTTGACTTCCAGATTTTCTTCTTCAAAGTCCGTTAGATTAAGCCACGCATCATTTTCATCTAGTAACACTTTTCCAGCTTCCTTTTGTTTGGACATCAACATCTTTGCTTTATAATACTCAGAGTCACGAACTCTTGGCTTTTTACAATCTCTAGCAAAATGTCCAAACCCACCACAATTGTAACATTTATTCTCCATGTCACCCCTTGGCGTGTCCTCAAACTTACCCTTATAATTCTCCTCGGTTCTACTCTTGTACTCTGGACGTTTAGTGGATGATGATGAAGTACGCAGATGATTGTTAGTAGGTTTCTTATAATACTTCTTATTAATAGCCTTTGTCATAAGAGCCATTTGTTTCATAAGCTCTTTGTACTCCTCATCACTTCCACTTCTTTCTTCTTCAGAGTCAGATTTATATTTAGTCTCTTTCACAACCTTTTGAGAACGAGAATAAGTTCTTCTTTCAGCAATTAATGCCAACGGATCAACCATCTCTTTTGACTCTTTATCGGCAATTTCATTCACTTCATCTTGATTGTGATTCAAGATGTCATAAACATCATGAATATCAATAGAAGTTAAATCCCGATTCTGAACGATATTGCTCAAATATTGTTTCCATTCCGGTAACAGATTGTTTAAGAACTTGATGTTGATCTCTAAGTTCTGCTTCACAAACTTATTTTTCCTTACTTCATTCAACAGCAAACAGAATCTGTTGTATGTAGTTTCAAGCTGTTCTCCGACCTTTGCTTTAAATCCCTCATAGGCTTAAAGACAATGAGTCATCTTCGTTTGCTGACCTTTTTCCGAACCTTGTTGTTGTCTAGCTATGGCATACCACATCTCTTTAGCTGTTTGATAACTATCCACTTGAATGTAGATGTCATTCGTTAAACCTTGTAGGATGTAGGATTTTTTTGTTACTGTATGCGATCTTAAAGATAAGTTCGTAGAGATAAAGTCTAAGAAGCAGATATGCGACCTTACTGATAAGTTCACAGAGATAAAGTCGCAGAACCTGATAGTGTCGCATGTACTGTTCATCGTCTTCACAAAGAACACTGAATCTGAGATTAATTTTGAGAAATTGTGTGATTTAACCGTGAATTCTTGTTCCTTTGTGTTATAGATCACTATTAGAACATTCGTTGACACTTTAACTGTATAGAAACACACAATTTTGATGAATTTGATCAAAAATCCGAATGTTCTTCTTCAAATACCCATTTTGCAATTTTCTTCGAATTTGAGCTTGATTCCTACAATTGAACCGTGCAATCACTTCCAAATCCTTCAACCAATGCTCTGATACCAATTGTTGGATCTAATATTGTGATTTGAACGTGATTTTTATGAAATCCGAATGTAAGTATATGTGTATGTATGAATAGATTGAATGCTTCTTGTATTGATAAATCAATTCACTATTACAAGCTCTCAGACTCTTTGTAAATCAGATACATAAACGCAGATACAATTTTTCTCTGTTTTTAACCACTACTGAAATGAGAACCTAAGTGCTGTATTTATATTAACTTGTACCTGCGACCTTATTTTTTTATGCGACCTTAGAATTAAGTTCGCATTTAAGTTCGCATTTATGGTTATTGCGACGTTAATATTAAGTTCGCACCTTTTGTTATTGCGACACTATCTTAGTGTCGCATCTTGATAAAGTCGCAGGTTCTAATATGTACAAGTGCAAATTCTATTTTATATCTAACACTAGGCCACAATTGTGATTCACTCTTAGAAGATTTGGATCCAGAGTTACCACCTGTTTGTTACAGTAGCAAAATACCAAAAACATAATTCTATTGGAACCAATTTGAACCCTAACAAACCGATCTCGAAACAACATAATCATATACATAAAACCACCATGGTACACCTTGCACTAGTCCATTTCTGACTATGAAGTTCATCTTTATGAAGTGCAGTTGTACCATCCTCCTAGGCCACAATTGTGATTCACTCTCAGAAGCTTTGGATCGGGAGTTACCACCTATTTGTTACAGTAGCAAAATACCAAAGACATAATTCTATTGGAACCAATTTGAACCCTAATAAACCGATCTCGAAACAACATAATCATATACATAAAACCACCATGCCTGCCTTCACCAACATGCCTTCTAGTAAACCATATTTTGCATTTGTGGTCCATGGCTATAACTCGACGGGTGATTCACCCATTCCTAGCAATATTCGATCTATCTCTCTCAAGGATCAGGACCTTGTATACATTGATGACTCTTCTAAGGTTTTACTGGTCAAACTAAACGAGGTGGATTCTATGAGTAATATTTACAAGATATGTAGAAACGAGGGCTTTGATAACTTAAAAATCCATTATGTAGGCGGATTATGGATTTGGATCCTATTCCCGTCGACAACCTCACACTCAGTTTTTCAAACCAATGATTGCATGAAAAGTTTATCATCAGGTTTTAGAACTGTATCACCCTCTTTTAAGGTGGACGAACGCTTGATTTGGATTGAAAAAATTGCCTCCCATTATGTGCTTGGGGATCCGCGAGATTCAAAAAGGTTGCGTGTATGTTTGGAAAGTGTATGTTTTTAGAAACTGAACAATCAACATCTATATGTATGGGAAGAGTTTGTTTTGCTACCAAATCTCATCAGTTTGTTTCAGAAACAGTTTGATGTAACGTAAAAAGTCATTATAAAAAGTCATGTTTTTACGTACATTATTCCACATGATTTCAACCCTAATCTTTATTAATACACTTGATTCAAACCATTAATTACTTATTCTATAAAATGAGAAATTATTCTTAATTAGTCTCATAATGTTCCTTAGGTAATTACGAGAACGTGAGCGAAAGAATCATGCAAAACGAACGTGTAACGAATAAGATACGACCAAATGAAGATACAAGATCGCAAGAGGCCGCACACCACCACACCTGAGGGCGTATACGGCCTCTAAGGAGGGCATATACGGCCATTAGGGTGTATTGTGGAAAAATGTTATGAACGATATGGTGAAGTACTTGAGCAATGAAGCAACTAATTAATAGTTGTTCTCCTTGTTAATAACCCTAGTGTATTTTATAAGGGTTAATTCATCAAAAGTGTAACGTACTGCCACCAAATGTTCCATGTACAAGCTACCAATTTTATGTTTTGGGTATGCAACAAACCGGAAGAAACCGTTTCCATATCTTGACATACATGATGTTTACCTGCTGCAATATGCAATTTGCTTATTAGGCTACCACGTCATTCGCTTGCTAGATAATTCGTTGCCACGTGTATATTTCACAAATAACTTAAAATAAGAAGATAGGAAATCTAGAAACGAGAGTCGGTTTCCATACAAAATTAGAAATTTAGAAACACATACAAAATCAAAAAACAACAAACATAAACAAAATCAGAACGAGATCTGCACAATAGTGGACCACCACTATTCGAACCCAGATCTGCACAATCGGAAACTAGAGTCGCCGGAAACGTGGATCCATCAGTGGCGTGACTATCGGAATTCTAAAAGGACAATCGTGTCTGACGGAATCCGACGCACAATCGTCGGAGTATTCCAGTCGTCCTTATGCGATTTCGACGAGCTGATGAGTGGTGGTGAGGAACACGACGGTGGCAACGGAGGGATGACGGCGGGACCGGCGGCCGAGGAGGCGGAACAGTGACGATCTCCGGAACCAGCTTTGCGATCGGATTATTATCTTATAGCAGAAAATAATTTTTGTTATTTTCTTATCATCATCAGCTTCCATTTTGTGATATCCAATTTATGTGATATTTGTGTATGTGCAATGGTGTTTTGTTACCAAGTTGTCATCGTTAAAAGCTCTTATAGAATATGAGGTTTGCAAGTTGAGGAATAAGATTGCAGGTTGCAAGTTTATTGATGGTTTTACTTCAAGAACGAACAATTAATTCACCAATCCTTTGAAGAATGAGATTGCAGGTTGAGGGATGCAAATTTAATTCAATTTAATAATTAAAAGCCACGTAAGAAAAAACAGGCCATCCAGTTAATTTAATTAAAAGAAAAAAGCCACATAATCAGTTTTACCGGTTATGCAGGTAACAGGTTACCATATTACATATATAGATACAAAATCTTCCAATTTGTTGCATATCCAGAACATAAAATTGGTAGCTTGTATATATGGAACATTTGGTGGCAGTACCTTGCACTTTTGATGAATTAACCCATTTTATAAACATGGTCTGGTTTTGACACATTGGAAATATTATTATTTTAGATTGTAAAATACATAGTGAATTAAAGCTATGAAAATATTATCTCAAAAGCATAAAGTACAATGTGGATTAACTAGGGATTTATTGGTCACTTTCAAGTGAACGGATTGGTTAATGACATAGTGGGGAACCTTTGATCTTAATATAAACTTAGTTTATGAATCTAAGGAATTATTATGAGCAACGTAACTACCGTTGTGACAACCGTCAAAAATCTCAGGTCATTAACGCACTTAAATTCCTAGTCTATCTAATTTCGTTTACAGCACTCTAAAATCCTAGTGAAAAGTCTAGGTTATGACTCCTTAAGTTACTGAAATCGCGTAACGTTTTAGGAGATTGCTTAGCGGACTTTAAGACCGTGAGGAACATTAAATTAGGTTACAAAGTGCCAAAGAAAACAAATGAAATTAAATTTCATATGTCATCACAAAATATTTATCATATCACAAATCGGAATTTAACTAGAAATTCCGTAACTCGGTAACACGACTGGAAATCGGTTTATTAACTCGCGAATGTCAATCGTGATCGAATCAAATACATTTTGATGAATGTTATAAACTTATAAAATAAAGTTTCATGACTCACACTTTAACCAACAAAAACATCACAAAAATCGGAAATTAACCGAACTTTCGTAACTCGGCAAACGCGACCCGAATCGAATAAAAGAAACTCGTATCCGACCAACTAATACTTGAATATCCATTATAAACAACCTAAAATACAATTTGAAGTATTTTAGAAATTTAGAACATTAATTTTTATAACCCTTATATTAAACATAAAAACAACACAATTTAAAGCTTGAAATGTGCAAGACTTGAGCAATTTTAATACAAATAAATACCACATCTAATACATATTATATTTTATCAAAAAAATAAAATAAAAACCCCAAATATTCATGCCAAAACCGGACCTCCTCTTCCCCCACTCAAATCCTCTCTTTTTCTTACAAAACTCCACTCACTCTACATGCAAAAAGCCTTCTACACTTACACACTCTTCCACTTTCATCATTTCTCTCATTTCCACTTTCAAAAACACACACAATTCTCTCTAAACACACACTAAATCTCAGCCAACATTCATCCCTAAATCATCTTCTTAAAAGTGTTCTTACACAAATACAAGAATTTTGAGGTAAAATCACTCTTTCTAGCTTCCATTTCCTACTTTTACTATGTTTATTTCATGGATTTCATGCCTTTTTCATGGCTTAAATCCCCATATAAGGTTTGATGGTTTGTAGGTTACACCTTATACACATTCATGTGTAAAAGAAGGGTAACCTATGATCAAACCAAGAATCAAACCGAAAAAGTCGACTTTTTGATGTTATAAAGTTTATTTACATGTTCTTGCTAGAATAAATGGTTTAAAATGTTAAAATATGTTTATGTTTATTTAAAACACATGTACATGCATAAAATACAAGGCTTCAATCATTGGATGAGGTCTAAAAATCGTTGGTAGTGAAAAACACACCAAAAAGATCACTTTGTCATGCATGTAATCTGTCCAGATTTTGACCCTACTTGAAACGACCATAACTCAGTGAATAATGGTCCAAAAATCTCTATTTTTCTTCTAGAATTTAGCTTAATGTCTTACCTTTAAAACCCCACTGGTCTCACTCAAATCCATGGAGTATTCGACCTCCAAATGTATCACACAAAACTGATGCGCAAACAGCTACCTTGCTGTGAGCAATCATGTTGTTATACATGTTCATGGGGCTTAAGGTGTTCAATAAATTCAAAAAAAATTGGTTTTAGACTCCTAACAAGTTTATCTCAGTAGAATAAAAAGATAGTAATTTATCTTGTTGATCTCATATTTTTAGAAAATGCATGAACACCATGCATTGTTGTAAGCTTGTAAATTTCAAATACTTGTGTTGTGATGATTCAAAAATACATAAGTTCTAGATAAAACGTCTTAAAATTTTGGGGATTATTTTTCTCAGTATCTAGATCATGAAAGGAGTCTTGAAAATAAAAATGGGAATTTTTGAAAAATCAAAAGTATTTTTCCTAAATTAATGCAAATAAAGCCTACAAAAGGTGAAATAATCATGAAAAAATACTTTTGGACACAAAATAATTATGGGAAAATTCTAGTGTAATTTTCCTCATAAAATGACACTATCCTCAAAATTTCACACTCTTTCGAAGTGTTTTGATATGTTTTCCGATTTACGTCTCGTTAAAACGCATAATGTTGGGAACCAAAGTTCCATTGCTCAAAAAGACTTGAAAATTTTACACAAACCTAGAAATGGGTACAAAATGATCTGGGAAAAGTTCCAGAATTTTTAGTGAATAATTACTATTTTTCCCATAATTATCCTACTTTTTAGACATAAAATGGTTATAAATAATCCATAAATCCAAAAATCCCCAAATTTTCGCAGAAAATTTGTGAACTATATTTCATATTTCATACCAAGTTTGGTAATTTTTAGATGTTCTATTCACATATTTTCATTATTTTGTTGACAACTCGAACAATTACCGACAACGTTAATTAAAGGGAAATTCGAACTTTTTCGGCACTTTGTAATTTAATTAGCTAGCTAAGCAATCCTAACAAACCATATTAGTCGAGGAACTAATTAGAAACCTTGTGTTCTTAGGAATTGGATAGGAGTCAAACCCGGTCGGCACGCGCATTACATCCATCCGTACGCTCACGCTCAATAGTGAGTTTACACAGCCCCTCTTTTTAACGTTTTACTTAAATGTTTTGGGGGTGAAAAGCATGCTATATGATTTAATTACTATATTTGGATTACAAATATTATTCTTATGCTATACTTGATTTACAAATGCTATGCTATGCTATGCTATATGCTATGCTTACTTTCGAATACTTGACATGGTTAAAATGTCGTATTGATTACGAATAACTTTTTGAATGTTTGAAGTTTATACGAACATGATTATATGCTTGTTTTCTATCGTATCTAAAGTCCCCGGTATATCTACACGACCATTAACTCTATATGAGCCAAATGATGCATATGAATAGTACTATTTGGGAGCGAGACCACCTCCCCACTCACGCGGCCACGTGAGTGCATCCCATCATCCTAAATGCCAACGATAGGGCATCTCTCTTTGGGGCAAAGGTTTATCGGTTGTAGGTTTGGTTGTGGACTCAAGCATAATAATTCATTGTGACTATAGACAAAAATGCGATAGCATAGTAATTCCTAAGCGACTATAAACTTTACGACTCGAGCTTTACAATGACCTTGTCATTTGAAACGATATTTCTTTGAAACTATAAACGTATGACGTTTTGTCATTTGAAACGATATTTCTTTGAAACTATAAACGTATGACGTTTTGTCATTTGGAACGATATTTCTTTGAAACTATAAACGTATGACGTTTTGTCATTTGAAACGACATTTCCTTGAAACTATAAACCTTACGACCCGAACATTTTAAAGACGTTGTCATTTGAAACAATACTTCTTTAAAATCATAAATTTAAAACTTGAGTTTTACATTATAAATCATTGTGGTTGTGGACAATGATAGACGTGGTTCCATAATAACGCCTCCCATTCTTATGAACTTCAACATAATAAACCGTTGAGATTATTAACATTTTGATATTGATTTGATGATCCATTGACTTTATAAACGTAATCTGAATCTATTAAATGCTACAATATGAGTTTTATAAACATAACTTGAACTTATTAAACACTATATCTTGAGTTTTATAAAAGTGAATTGAATATTTCTTTGAAAATAGGAGCGTGGCGTTATGGACGAATTACGACTTTTAATTGAGTTCCAAAGGGAATCACTCCTAAATGAATCTCGTACTTAAATAAACCTCTTTTGCAAACAAAACATCGATTCACAAATGAATCTAACTATCAAATGGGTATCGCTCTTAAATGAGCCTTGTTTTAATGAATTACTTTTATAATTATCCGCGCGATAGCGCTTGACCATCCTAAAAATTGATCTTATGAAATTATCGGATGACTTTCGTCATTGTATGAGCCTCGGTACTAAAGAGATTACTTTTGTGAACTAATCACGTAGTAACGTGGAACTTCTAAACTAAACTTTGTAAACTCTCGAAAAGGGTCTTTCCTTACGCAAAACCTGTGTACTCACCAACTATGTTTCATAGTTGACCTGTTTATTTTTACATGCTTTTCAGGAAATAGTCACAACTTGTTTATTGAAGCTAAACCTGTTATATGAGCTATGCTGCTATAGCGTTACAGAATTCTGTCTCCTTTGGATGTAATCGCATGTTTAGATTATTTACTTTTGTGCTGTAAACGCTTGTAAGACTTTATGTAAGGTATTAAATGTAGACCGTTGAACGGTGATCTTTTGTAATTTTCGATTATGAAATCATTGTACTGTTACATCTCGTGTTTCCGCTTTAGCGGGGTGTGACAGAAAATGGTATCAGAGCCGAAGGTTATAGAAACACCGGTTCTCCTTAGAGAAGCCTAGAAACTATAACCATTAAGTTAGTACCCCTTTAAGTATGACTTGTTCGGGTGTTGCATCGTTCGAGTTTAATTTAACATAGCCTGATCAACTATGTATAATTAAAGGAGAAGCGATGCAAGATCGGAATTGGTTATAGGAATAGGGTACGCTTTAGAACTTACTTAAGCTAGTAAGATTTCTTTAAGTGTGTTCAGTAGCTTCATATGCTAGGACTTGATATAACTCTAGGAGTTGAGTTCACTTTTGATACTCTTATCACGTCACGTTTCTCATTCCACGCCACCAAATCGGCCAACTGTTCTGGTTACGTCACTAGTCAACCTAGGACTAACCCACCTAACTTCGAACCTGAGGAAGAGGAGCCCTCGATGGAGAACGAATCCCCACACGAAATGAGCAATGATACGTCACCTACGCCCGTTTTATCTCAGTCACTGCTATTAGGCTTACGCTCGAAAATCATCGCACGTAAGACCGTTGCCATACTCACCCAATTATCTTTAAGAGCGCTACGTCCACAGCCGCGAAACCTCCGAGAGTCGTTTCTGAAATCTCAAAACTTTGATATGACCTTCCGGATAGCATGTCGTATGAACGCCGTAACTACCGAACTTCAAATTAAACAAGCAAGAAGTGCCCATCAAAGATAGATTCTAGTAGGAGCGACGAAATTTGATAGAAAAGCAGACTCATCGCACGATCAACGCTTTGAAAACCGATTTTAGACGCGAAGTAACTGGCGACACTTCAAGAGTATCATCCGACATCAGTGCTACCCCAACCAGTTTCCCCAAGGACCGCACATTAGGCATACGACCAGAAAGAGAGTTCTGATACTAAGAAGAGTGACGATGACAGTACCGCATCAGGAGCCGGATAAGATGCCACGTACAGTCGCTAGAAGGCCGTTGGGCACACCTCCGATATCACTTTGGAAGAGACACATAGGACTCGGAACATGGCCGTCAAGTTACGTTGTTACCAAATGAGAATGGATCATCAGCAGCAGCTGACCTACGATAAGGCAGAGAGGTTAGAGCAATTGTCGAAGTATACGACCGAAGCTCGAGAGGTAGCAAGTGTGGAGAAGAACATTACTAGAAGGATGATGTTCTTACCTTGTTAGTGGGAAGACTTGTATTACTCATATTAGTGTTTTTTTATCTTGGGTGTTATGTTCCGAGGTTAGTGATAATCGAAGTGCTTAGTGACAAAAGCTCAGATTGTTAAAACTTTTTACAAGAAAAACATTTTCTGTTTTGATATCCTAAAACGTTTCAAGCGGCTTTGAAATTAAAACTTTTGTGCTAAGATTTTTTTAAAAGGGCTATTATTATGCACGACCTATTCAAAACCCGTGTAGGAAGTGCTGGTTTAATATGATAAAAATCTTTTGACATTTCATTTACCTACACGATTATTATTATTAATACGAATTACAAGTTTTGTAATACATCATACATGAAAATCTTTAAGGTCAAGTTCGTATAACAGAAAATATTTATTTTGTCACTAATATTAGGACGCGCTGTCATAGGAAATGGCAGGCCTCATTATGCACGTTTATTGTCCGACAACGACTCAATCCATGAGAAACAAATTCAGTACGAATACCTCGGTGAGGAGGTAGTTCCTATGGAAGAGATAGTCGAAGAATTCGACGAGCATTAAAGCATTGGGATAATACAATAGACGAGTATGAAAGACTGAGAGATCAAACAGAAGAATTGGATCCTCGAGTTTGTGAACTCAGGACGAGGTGAAAAACCTATGAGTTAGAGCAGAGAATTGCAAGAAGGCCTATTCTCGTGCAAATCAAGGACAAAACTCGCTTTTGGAAGAAGAGAAGGAAGAGCTAAGTCTTGGATCATGAAAAAGTGTCAACGAGTCACAGAAGACACGGTGATCTACGTTGCATCACCCCGTTACATATACCTGCTTTTGCCACGTTATTCCACGTTCCAGGCTTAGATTAGCCTAGAATTAGAAAAATCTCGAATATATAAATATATATATGTACATAAGAAAAAGCATTGAGACGTAGAGAATAAGGAAGACCTTGATCAGTTTTGTAACATGTGTCTCAAAACTTTGTACAATGTTCAATTAATGCATCCATGTATATATAGAAGTTCATTATCTTTCTACTTGCACGACAACAATCTAATTTCCTGAGTGCCATTTCAAATGGACATATAATAAGGCACAAAAGAAAATATGGTGAATAAACGAAAGGCTGAAGGCCAGACGATAAAGAAGATCGTTAATAAGACAAATAGAAACCCGAAACCGATCAGGAACTTCACGATCACCACGACTGAACCAAAGCGATACACTGGCCCTCACCCCGAGGTGCAATAAGTGTAGATTCATTCATGAGGGAGATAGTGCCTTACTGCATCCTAAACCTAGAGAACGAACTATTCAACATCGACTTAATCCCGATTGAGCTGGGTAGCTTTGACATAGAAGTTGACATGGACTGGCTAGCTAAAAATCATGCGAACATAGGGTTTCACGATAAGGTGATAAGGATACCCTTATGAGAAAATGAAACACTCGTCGTACACAGAGATAAGTCCGGAAAGAGCTTGAAGATGGTGTCATCCATGAAGATTCGCAAGTACCTGAAGAAGGAATATCTTGCTATTCTGGCTCATGTAGTCGAGAAGGAATCAGAAGAATAACAAATGCAAGATATTCTGGCAGTGCGCGAATACCCCGAAGTATTTCCAGATGACAAGTCGAATTCCGAATCAAACTAGTTCCAGGAGCCAACCCGATAGCAAAGGCACCGTACCGCCTAGCACCTGTGGAGATACGGGAACTATCTAGTCAACTCCAAGAACTCCTGGAGAAAGGATTCATACGACCTAGTTCATCACCATGGAGAGCCCCAGTCCTATTCGTTAAGAAGGAAGACAGATCGTTACGAATGTGTATCGACTATAGAGAGTCGAACAAACTGATGATCAAAAATCGATACCCTCTCCCTCGAATCGACGATCTATTTGATCAGTTGCAAGGAGCTTCATACATCTCGAACATCGACCTGCGATAAGATTATCATCAATTATGAGTCCATGATGGGGACATACCCAAAACCGCATTCTGAACCCGATATGGACATTACGAATTCATAGTTATGACATTCGATCTGACCAACGCGCCTGCAGTGATTCATGGATTTAATGAACAGAGCATCAGAAGCCATCGGGATTGTTGCAACAACCAGAGATACCCCAATGGAATTGGGAACAAATAAAGATGGACTTTGTCACCAAACTACCGCGAACTTTTAAAGGACATGATGCTATGTGGGTTATTATTGACCGATTGACAAAATCCGCTCACTTCTTACCTATTCAAGAGGACTATAACATGGAGAAGCTCGCTCGAGTTTATATTAACGAAATTGTGTCGCGTTACAGAGTGCCTGTTTCCATTATCTCCGATAGAGATAGCTATTTCACGTCACGTTTATATCAATCGTTACAAAAAGCGTTGGTACGCAGGTAAACCTTAGTATGACATACCATCCTTAAACAAATGGACAAAGCGAGCGAACGATTCATACATTAGAAGACATGCTTCGAGCATGTGTACTAGACTTCTGAGGAAGTTGGGATATCCACTTAACATTGGTAGAGTTTTCATATAACAATAGCTACCATACTAGTATACAATGCGCTCCTTATGAGGCATTATATGATCGAAAATGCCGATCACCTTTGAGTTGGTATGAAATCGGTGACAAACACTTAACTAGGCCTGACCTTATCCAGAAAGCCACAGACAAAATCTCAATTATCTGAGATCGACTTAAGACTGCCCGGAATCAGCAGAAGAGCTATGCAGATAATCGTAGAAAATCCCTAGAATTTCAAGTTGGTGATAAAGTGTTCTCGAAAGTATCACCTTGGAAGGGGATGGTTCATTTCGGTAAAAGAGGCAAATTAAGCCCACGCTACATCGGACCCTGCGAAATCATCGAACGAATCGGTCTGGTAGCTTACAAACTTAAGTTACCATTAGAATTAGGTGCGATTCACGTTACGTTCCGTTGTATCGAACCTTAAGAAATGTCTAGCTGACGAAACACATATCTTACCTGTAGAGGGAATCCAAATCGACGATCGCTTACATTACACTGAAGAACGAATTGGAATCCTTGACAAGGAAGTCAAACGCTTAAGATAAAGCAAAATTCCAATCGTCAAGTCTAACGGGATTCTAAGCGCGGACCTGAGTACACCTAGAAACTAGAGGATTTCATGAAAATGAAATACCCTCATCTATTCACGAACTGAATCTCACAGCATGACTAGTTGAATTTCGGGACGAAATTCATTTTAACTAGGGGAGATTGTGACAACCGTCAAAAATCTCAGGTCATTAACGCACTTAAATTCCTAGTCTATCTAATTTCGTTTACAGCACTCTAAAATCCTAGTGAAAAGTCTAGGTTATGACTCCTTAAGTTACTGAAATCGCGTAACGTTTTAGGAGATTGCTTAGCGGACTTTAAGACCGTGAGGAACATTAAATTAGGTTACAAAGTGCCAAAGAAAACAAATGAAATTAAATTTCATATGTCATCACAAAATATTTATCATATCACAAATCGGAATTTAACTGGAAATTCCGTAACTCGGTAACACGACTGGAAATCGGTTTATTAACTCGCGAATGTCAATCGTGATCGAATCAAATACATTTTGATGAATGTTATAAACTTATAAAATAAAGTTTCATGACTCACACTTTAACCAACAAAAACATCACAAAAATCGGAAATTAACCGAACTTTCGTAACTCGGCAAACGCGACCCGAATCGAATAAAAGAAACTCGTATCCGACCAACTAATACTTGAATATCCATTATAAACAACCTAAAATACAATTTGAAGTATTTTAGAAATTTAGAACATTAATTTTTATAACCCTTATATTAAACATAAAAACAACACAATTTAAAGCTTGAAATGTGCAAGACTTGAGCAATTTTAATACAAATAAATACCACATCTAATACATATTATATTTTATCAAAAAAATAAAATAAAAACCCCAAATATTCATGCCAAAACCGGACCTCCTCTTCCCCCACTCAAATCCTCTCTTTTTCTTACAAAACTCCACTCACTCTACATGCAAAAAGCCTTCTACACTTACACACTCTTCCACTTTCATCATTTCTCTCATTTCCACTTTCAAAAACACACACAATTCTCTCTAAACACACACTAAATCTCAGCCAACATTCATCCCTAAATCATCTTCTTAAAAGTGTTCTTACACAAATACAAGAATTTTGAGGTAAAATCACTCTTTCTAGCTTCCATTTCCTACTTTTACTATGTTTATTTCATGGATTTCATGCCTTTTTCATGGCTTAAATCCCCATATAAGGTTTGATGGTTTGTAGGTTACACCTTATACACATTCATGTGTAAAAGAAGGGTAACCTATGATCAAACCAAGAATCAAACCGAAAAAGTCGACTTTTTGATGTTATAAAGTTTATTTACATGTTCTTGCTAGAATAAATGGTTTAAAATGTTAAAATATGTTTATGTTTATTTAAAACACATGTACATGCATAAAATACAAGGCTTCAATCATTGGATGAGGTCTAAAAATCGTTGGTAGTGAAAAACACACCAAAAAGATCACTTTGTCATGCATGTAATCTGTCCAGATTTTGACCCTACTTGAAACGACCATAACTCAGTGAATAATGGTCCAAAAATCTCTATTTTTCTTCTAGAATTTAGCTTAATGTCTTACCTTTAAAACCCCACTGGTCTCACTCAAATCCATGGAGTATTCGACCTCCAAATGTATCACACAAAACTGATGCGCAAACAGCTACCTTGCTGTGAGCAATCATGTTGTTATACATGTTCATGGGGCTTAAGGTGTTCAATAAATTCAAAAAAAATTGGTTTTAGACTCCTAACAAGTTTATCTCAGTAGAATAAAAAGATAGTAATTTATCTTGTTGATCTCATATTTTTAGAAAATGCATGAACACCATGCATTGTTGTAAGCTTGTAAATTTCAAATACTTGTGTTGTGATGATTCAAAAATACATAAGTTCTAGATAAAACGTCTTAAAATTTTGGGGATTATTTTTCTCAGTATCTAGATCATGAAAGGAGTCTTGAAAATAAAAATGGGAATTTTTGAAAAATCAAAAGTATTTTTCCTAAATTAATGCAAATAAAGCCTACAAAAGGTGAAATAATCATGAAAAAATACTTTTGGACACAAAATAATTATGGGAAAATTCTAGTGTAATTTTCCTCATAAAATGACACTATCCTCAAAATTTCACACTCTTTCGAAGTGTTTTGATATGTTTTCCGATTTACGTCTCGTTAAAACGCATAATGTTGGGAACCAAAGTTCCATTGCTCAAAAAGACTTGAAAATTTTACACAAACCTAGAAATGGGTACAAAATGATCTGGGAAAAGTTCCAGAATTTTTAGTGAATAATTACTATTTTTCCCATAATTATCCTACTTTTTAGACATAAAATGGTTATAAATAATCCATAAATCCAAAAATCCCCAAATTTTCGCAGAAAATTTGTGAACTATATTTCATATTTCATACCAAGTTTGGTAATTTTTAGATGTTCTATTCACATATTTTCATTATTTTGTTGACAACTCGAACAATTACCGACAACGTTAATTAAAGGGAAATTCGAACTTTTTCGGCACTTTGTAATTTAATTAGCTAGCTAAGCAATCCTAACAAACCATATTAGTCGAGGAACTAATTAGAAACCTTGTGTTCTTAGGAATTGGATAGGAGTCAAACCCGGTCGGCACGCGCATTACATCCATCCGTACGCTCACGCTCAATAGTGAGTTTACACAGCCCCTCTTTTTAACGTTTTACTTAAATGTTTTGGGGGTGAAAAGCATGCTATATGATTTAATTACTATATTTGGATTACAAATATTATTCTTATGCTATACTTGATTTACAAATGCTATGCTATGCTATGCTATATGCTATGCTTACTTTCGAATACTTGACATGGTTAAAATGTCGTATTGATTACGAATAACTTTTTGAATGTTTGAAGTTTATACGAACATGATTATATGCTTGTTTTCTATCGTATCTAAAGTCCCCGGTATATCTACACGACCATTAACTCTATATGAGCCAAATGATGCATATGAATAGTACTATTTGGGAGCGAGACCACCTCCCCACTCACGCGGCCACGTGAGTGCATCCCATCATCCTAAATGCCAACGATAGGGCATCTCTCTTTGGGGCAAAGGTTTATCGGTTGTAGGTTTGGTTGTGGACTCAAGCATAATAATTCATTGTGACTATAGACAAAAATGCGATAGCATAGTAATTCCTAAGCGACTATAAACTTTACGACTCGAGCTTTACAATGACCTTGTCATTTGAAACGATATTTCTTTGAAACTATAAACGTATGACGTTTTGTCATTTGAAACGATATTTCTTTGAAACTATAAACGTATGACGTTTTGTCATTTGGAACGATATTTCTTTGAAACTATAAACGTATGACGTTTTGTCATTTGAAACGACATTTCCTTGAAACTATAAACCTTACGACCCGAACATTTTAAAGACGTTGTCATTTGAAACAATACTTCTTTAAAATCATAAATTTAAAACTTGAGTTTTACATTATAAATCATTGTGGTTGTGGACAATGATAGACGTGGTTCCATAATAACGCCTCCCATTCTTATGAACTTCAACATAATAAACCGTTGAGATTATTAACATTTTGATATTGATTTGATGATCCATTGACTTTATAAACGTAATCTGAATCTATTAAATGCTACAATATGAGTTTTATAAACATAACTTGAACTTATTAAACACTATATCTTGAGTTTTATAAAAGTGAATTGAATATTTCTTTGAAAATAGGAGCGTGGCGTTATGGACGAATTACGACTTTTAATTGAGTTCCAAAGGGAATCACTCCTAAATGAATCTCGTACTTAAATAAACCTCTTTTGCAAACAAAACATCGATTCACAAATGAATCTAACTATCAAATGGGTATCGCTCTTAAATGAGCCTTGTTTTAATGAATTACTTTTATAATTATCCGCGCGATAGCGCTTGACCATCCTAAAAATTGATCTTATGAAATTATCGGATGACTTTCGTCATTGTATGAGCCTCGGTACTAAAGAGATTACTTTTGTGAACTAATCACGTAGTAACGTGGAACTTCTAAACTAAACTTTGTAAACTCTCGAAAAGGGTCTTTCCTTACGCAAAACCTGTGTACTCACCAACTATGTTTCATAGTTGACCTGTTTATTTTTACATGCTTTTCAGGAAATAGTCACAACTTGTTTATTGAAGCTAAACCTGTTATATGAGCTATGCTGCTATAGCGTTACAGAATTCTGTCTCCTTTGGATGTAATCGCATGTTTAGATTATTTACTTTTGTGCTGTAAACGCTTGTAAGACTTTATGTAAGGTATTAAATGTAGACCGTTGAACGGTGATCTTTTGTAATTTTCGATTATGAAATCATTGTACTGTTACATCTCGTGTTTCCGCTTTAGCGGGGTGTGACAACCGTAAATCGGCTGAGTCCCTGGTATAGCAATGGAAACACCATTGGGTATAGTACAATTGTGGAAGCCCAACAAAAGCCGTAGGTATATTATTTTGTAGATTAATAATAGTGACATCATTATATTCTAGTCCTTAAATGAAAAGTAATCATACACCAATCAAGTCTTAAACTTAAATGTTTTGTTTAGATTAGATCCTAACGTGGTGTTACGAATGATCGGACCGTTAGCGGGCCTGTTACTCTTTTCACGCACTCAGGGTCTTTAAGATTCCAAGAAGGGTCACTATGTTGGTGCATGTTTTGTGACAACAGCTTTATGTTTTTTTGTTCATTTATCTCTATGGTAGATGCTACATTCATCATTTTTTTTCATCTTTATTTCTAATATTTTTTATTTTTATTTTATATTATTCGAGTGAGGTTTTGTTTATTTTATGTTGGTGCATGTTTTGTAACAACAGCTTCTAGTTTGTAATAGTTAGGTTTAGAAGTCTTTTTGTTAACCATTGTAATCGTTAACTTAAGTTTTGTCTGTGTATTTTTTAGGTTCCTACGAACTTAGAGTAGCTACGAACTTAGAAGTACGTACGAACTTAGAAGCAGCTAAGTTCGTACGAACTTGGCTGCCTATATATACACATGTCCGAAAATCAGTTTTAGAGTGAGGAACTGAGTTTTTGAGTTGTAAGTTCGAATACTTTTGCTAAGTTCAAATAAAAGTGAAATTTACACATTTATTACTCGTTTGTTATCGTTTATGTTTATGTGAGGATTCCGCACTCGTATAAACGTGTTTACCCCATAGATCCGAGCCCCAAGGAGACTTACAAGTGGTATAAGAGCCTTTCGATTCGTTCGATTTGGTTCGCGGTAAAGAAACTTTAAGAAAACGAGAGATTACGAAAGATTTGGAAGTTAGATTGTTGTTTTTAGCTTCCAAAGTTGTATATTATCACTTAGTATTAAAGAAATTCGAAGTTGCAGGTTGAAAGTAACCCAAATCTAAGATTTTTAGATCTGAGTTTGTTCAACTGCCGTTTGTTCGAACTTACTAGTTCGTACGAACTTATAAAGTACGTATGAACTTAACAGAAATATCATTCGAACTTACAGCTGTAAGTTTGTAAGTTCGTACGAACTTATCTGTCGATGCGAACTTAGCTCTTTGAACTTACCCCTTCGAACTAAGTTATTGTTCGAACATACCTAAATTTGTACGAACTTATATGATCGAAAAATTTCTAACTTCGCACGAACTTAATTCATAAGTTCGATAACAAAAAAAAAAAAAAAAAAAAAACAAAAAGAAAAACTCAGCTGACTTTCTGAAAATTTGGCGGGAAATTTCTAAAAATTTTTCTTTCACCAAAATTTGAATTTAGGCTTACCATTGTTTAACTTTGGTTTGAGAAAATTTGAATTTTACTCGGAAAATTTTTGACAAATTTTAGAGGGAAATTTGTGTTTTGAGTGAACTTGACGTTAGTTGACTTTCTACTACAAACTTACCTCAAATCCGAATACATTCTATTTACAATGTCAAATGTGAACAAGCTGATACAAATGGATCATGAAGTGGGTAAAGCTACTTCACCACCAAAGCTTTTAGCTGAAGATTACTTCGGGTGGAAAGATAGATGTTAGATATAAAATAGGATTTGAACTTATACATATTAGAACCTGCGACTTTATCAAGATGCGACGCTAAGATAATGTCGCAATAACCAAAAGGTTGGAACTTACTACTAAAGTCGCAGGTAACCATAAATGCGACCTTATATGCGAACTTAATTTTAAAGTCGCATAAGCAAATAAGGTCGCAGGTACAAGCTAGTATAAATTCAAAACTTAGCTTTCATTTACAGAAGTTGTTGAACCTGAGAGAAATTGTATTTGCGTTTGTATATCATATTCAGAGAGAGATTGAGAGCTTGTAACTGATTAGAAGTATCAATACATAAGCATTTGATTACGAGTTCATATTCATACATATACATACGCATATATACATTCGTATTTCCATCAATTCACGTCCAAATCACACGATTAGATCCAACAATTGGTATCAGAGCATTGGTTGAAGGATTTGGAAGTGATTACATAGTTCAATTGCAGGAATCAAGCTCAAATTCGGAGAATATTGCAAAATGGGTATTTGAAGAAAAACTTTCGGATTTTTGATCAATTCTGATTAAATTGTGTGTTTAGGTTCAAGTAAAGGATTAACGAAGCTTCTGTAAGTGTTGTTAAAGAGATTGATTGAAGAATTCACGGTCAAAACTTTCAGAAATTCAAATTTGATTATTACTCAAAAATGGCGGTTTAAGGTTGATTCTATTTGATTGACGTCATTTAAGTGTAATTCCACCGATCAAAGTATCATATTAGTGATAAGGATCAATCAGGAATCAAGATTAGCAATCAATTTCATCATTTGTTAGATTTTAGAATTGGTGTTCTTCGTGACGAACAGAACCTGATCTTATCTCTACAACTATATTCCTGCGAACTTATCATTAAGTTCGCACTCAGGTTCAGACTTTAATTCTGCGATCTTGTTTATGCGATTTTATTGAAGTCTACGACTTTATTCTCTGCGAACTTATCAAGTAAAGTCGCATTAACATAAACACTGCGAACTTATCATTAAGTTCGCATACAGTAACTGAAATTTAAAAAGGCGGGAAAATTTTACAATTATCAAATTTTGAATTTGAGCTTCCCGTTTACAAATTTCAGTTTGAGAAAATTTTCATTTTACTAGAGGCAAAATTCAAAAATTTTGGAGGGAAAATTCGTATTCGAGAAAAATGTCTAGAGAAGCACTCGCGATCGGCACCAAGGATAAACCTCCAGTCTTGTTTAGAGGAGATTATTCTCAATGGAGAGACAGGTTTCTGGATTTCATCGAAAGGCAGGATAATTATGATCTGCTACTGCGTTCATTAAACGAAGGAGAGACGATTCCTATAGACACACATGATGCTACTGGGGCTCAAATAGGAATGACTGAGTTGAATCAACTTCATAAATCTCATAATAAGGCACCCAAAGAGATGAAATCTTTCATTCTTCAAGGTCTCAAAATGACATATATGTTCAAGTTGGTAGTTACAAGACTGCTAAAGAGATGTGGGATGCCATTGCTAGACAACAACAAGGATCCGAAAGAGGTCAACAAACTAAGATGACTCATTGTCTTCAGGCCTATGAGGGATTCAAGGCAAAGACAGGAGAACAACTTGAAGCTACCTACAACATATTCTGTTTACTGTTGAACGAAGTACAGAAGAATAAGTTTGTAAAGCAGAATTTGGAGATTAACATCAAATTCTTGAACAACCTGCTACTAGAATGGAAACAATATTCGAGTAATATCATTCAGAATCGGGATTTAACTTCTATTGATATTCATGATGTTTATGAGATTTTAAATCACAATAAAGATGAAGTGAATGAAAATGTTGGTGCTGAGGCAAAGGAGAAGGCTGATCCATTGGCTCTAATTGCTGAAAGAAGGACTTACTCTCGTTCTCAAAAAGTGGTGAAAGAGACTAAATATCAATCTGATTCAGATGAAGAGGGAAGTGGGAGTGATGAGGAGTACAAAGAGCTCATGAAACAAATGGCTCTTATGACAAAGGCTATCAACAAGAAGTACTACAAAAAGCCTACTAACAATCATTTACGTACTTCTTCATCATCCACTAAACGCCCAGAATACAAGAGCAGAAATGATGAGAACTACAAGGGTAAATTTGATGAGAAAAGAGGGGTTGAAAGACCACAAGGAGATGTAGAGAACAAATGCTACAATTGTGGTGGGTTTGGTCATTTTGCTAGGGATGGTAAGAAACCAAGGGTTCGTGATTCTGAGTACTATAAGGCTAAGATGCTGATGGCTAAACAAAAGGAAGCTGGAAAGGTGTTGTTAGCTGAGAATGATGCATGGTTGAACTTGACTGATTCAGAAGAAGAACATCTTGAAGTAAATATGGCTTTCATGGCAAATATCTCAAATGCATCCACAGAAGGAGACGGAGAATCTGATTCTGAGGTACAAAATTCTAAAACCATGATCACAACCTTGCATGCTCTTAATCAAAGTTTAACTAAAAAGCTAAACTTAGAAAAAGATCATGTAAGTAAACTTAGAACAGAATTAGAATGTAATTCTGCTTTGATTAAAACGTTGACTCGGGATAAACTGGTTTTAAGAAACCATATGGAGGGTTATAAAACAAGTTCTGAAAAATATGAAAAAGAAAATATTTCTTTAAATCAAGAAGTTCTTGGTTTCTTTTCAGAATGCAAAGCACTAAGAGAACATGCAAATTTTGTTCAACAACGATATGATTTAATCAATCAAGAAAGGAATTCATGTTTAAGCAAACTCAAAGACCTTCAAGATAAACTGTTTAAGCGTGGTCAAACTGATCAAACGATCTTTCTAAATAAACCAAAGGATATCAGATTTTATAATCCAAGAGAAGGATTAGGTTTTGAAAATCCTTGCTATTTACAAAAGGCAATTTCTAAAGTACCTACCTTGTATGACTATGATAACATGGGAAGTATTTTAAAAATGTTCTTTGTAAAAACAACTAATGAAGAAGAAGTGACTGAGAACTTCAATAGAGCAAAGGCAGAAAACGTACAATTTTTGTTTAATTATACTCAATTAAACGAAAGTTATGGTACACGGAAAATTCCCCTTTCTGATGATTATTTTCCAAGTTGTTCTACACCAGTAATTGATCAAGATGAAGTTATGGAACAAGTGGTTAAAACAAAAATTTATGTTCCCAATTTAATTTTGGAAAACAAAATATTTGATCTTGAAAAACAAATAACCACTCTACAACTAAATTTTGATCTAGAATGAACAACTCTTTTACAATCTATTGAACTACTCAAAAACTCAGCTTCTTCATCTAGTTTAGTTTCAGTTTCAAAATCTTCTCTTGAAATTGATTTTGATAAACTCATGGAATCCGAGGAAGATTTGGAAACAACGTTTATGAAAAAGGTTGAACCACGTGTTAAACAATCTTTGAAATAAAAGTGCTTAAAGCAAACAATCTATGCTCCGATGTCTTCAAACAAGAGCATTCAATCAAAATTTTCAAATACTAATACTGGTGCTTTTCATGTTTCAGATCTAAAATCGACAAGTCATCATCTCAAATCCCGAAGTCAAACGTCTAAACAAGCTTTACATAGTTCTTATTTGTGTAACTACAATAATAT
Source organism: Logfia minima (assembly GCA_963921325.1). Taxonomy (NCBI): domain Eukaryota; kingdom Viridiplantae; phylum Streptophyta; class Magnoliopsida; order Asterales; family Asteraceae; genus Logfia; species Logfia minima. Next base: position 17,743,313 of record OY992774.1, on the reverse strand, counting down.
CCATAGACATGGTTCATTGTATTCAAGGAATTCAAACATTTGTAATCCTACTTTGCGTTATTCTATAAATCATTCTATGCATGTTAATGAATCTATGTTGAAAAATAGGATTGTAGCTAGACGAAATAATTACTATCATCCTGCTAAACAACATTACTTAAAAACATGGGAATCAAAGGGTTGGGATCAAAATCGTTATCAATCAAAATGGATTCCAAAATCACAATTATCAGGAAATACATGGATTTCTAAATCAACAAGAAAACCCAAACCAATCAAAATGGATTCCAAAATCATTAATTGCAAAATGGGTTCCTAAGGTTATTTCAATTATTTGATTTTGCAGAAAATCTCGGTATGTGTTTGGTATCTTGATTCAGGATGTTCCAAACACATGACCGGAGATAAGTCCCTGCTAGTAAATTTTATTGAGAAATTTATGGGGACGGTTTGATTTGGAAACAATCATTTTGCTGCAATAATGGGGGTTGGAGATTTAGTGAGGGGCAAAATCACAATAAAACGGGTGGCTTATGTTGAAGGGTTAGGTCACAATCTCTTTAGTATTGGTCAATTTTGTGACAAGGATTTAGAGGTTCTATTTCGTAGACGAAGTTGTTGTGTTCGAACTGAAGATGGACAAGAATTATTAACCGGAACCCGTGGCACAAACCTCTACACCATTGATCTAGATAGTGCACAACCCATGGTTGATGTATGTTTACTATCAAAAGCCTCTTCTCAAAAACTATGGTTGTGGCACTGTCGGTTTTCTCATCTCAATGTTAATCAGATCAATTAACTCTCTCACTCTGGTGTTGTTCATGGTCTACCTGAATTACAGGCTTGTGTCGCAGAACACAGAAAATGTAAACTTAACAAGTCTATTACATTTACAAACACATTACAGACTCGACCAACTGACAGACACACTAATATGTATCAACAAACTCCCCCGTGTCTTCAGCTTGGTCTTCTAGATCTTCATTTATACCCAGCCTGCTGGAAATACACCGCCAGCGTGTATTCCATGTGTTACACAAACCTTGACAATCCGTTGAAATTGAGATGCTATCTTCTTGTTCATCACATTCTTCTCATTTAAGCGAATCAGATTGTCAAATAGCTTTCTCAGATCTTTCTCGGAGAAATTTATCAAGCTCATCGGATCGAATACTCTGAATTGAGTTTTCTTTAAGTTATACAGTGAGCTCTTCTCTGGTTGCTCTGTCTCAGGCACAAATATCAAAACTGCCTCGCCGGTGTGAGCATCCAATTCCCAGTAGTGAAATCTTCTTAGAAAGTCAAAGGGAACTGTTTCCAGAGGAATCTTCTTTAAACAATCAGCCGGAGGATAACGCATTTTGATCAAGGGCTGATTGGTAACTGGATCAAACCGTTTCTTATAGATAATTCTGGTTCCCAGCGTCGGTTTGATAAACTTGTACCTTTTGGTACGAATCTCCCTTTGTAGAGTAGTCAGAATGAAGTTGGCACGATCATCATTTGACGGGTTAATCAAGGAGAGCTGAGCAAGACGATTAACTTCTCCTTTTGGCAGAGTGCTCAGCTTGGTGAATGATCTTTTGAAATATTGGATACCATCTAACCTCTTGATCATAAACAACCCATTCGATATCTTCCAACTCTTGATTAATCCAGTATATGCTCCACTGACTTTGTACGATTTGCAGGTAACCGGCACTTGCTTTCCATCTTTTCCGTGCGGCCACCATTTAGCAAGTCTCTCAGCTCTAGTTTCGATAACTTCAGATTCAGGAGCAGGAGCCTCAGATGTTTCTTCATCTTGAGTCTCAGATGCATTTTCACCCTCATCTTCAGAGGAATCTGATTCAATTATCGGAGCATCATCATAGAACTCATCATCATTCAATCCTTCTTCCTCAAACTCAACATCATCATCTTCGTCAAAATTTTTACTTTCATTATCAGAATTGACTTCATTTATCATGCGTTGTATAAATGAGAGGTCTGCACAAGAATAGTCTACAGCCAACGGTCTTGGCTGGCCTAGAATCCGGTGCACAGGAAAATACTCTAAAGTGGGCATTTCATTAGATTGTTCAATATGTACATCTTCAATTACAGACTCAGACCCCGGTCCTATTGGTTCTATAGTTGGACCAGAGGGAACAGACTCCCCCGGACCAATAGACCGGGTCTCAAACTCCCTAAACTTATCCTCTAAGGTCGTAATTCTAGAAGTTTGAGCCTCGATAAGTGCAGCTTGAGACTGAATGATAATAGCCTGGTCGTTCACAGTCTTCTGCATTTCCTCCATCTGTTCCAAAAGTTGCTTTATAATATCCGGATGAGGTTGCACTGGAGTCTGAATTTCTGAAGGCCCTGCAGACGAAGAGGTGCGAGGTCGACTGGATGTTGGAATATCGTCAGAGACAAGGTAAGTGACATCCTCACGGGGCCTTTTGCCCGTCGACCTGGGATGAGAGGGGCATATGTCATCAATATCCCTCATGAGATCTTCAAATTGAGGATCGGGATTGATAGCTTGTTGTTGTTGTGGAGAAGGTGGTTGCTGTTGTTGTTGTTGATGATGATGTTGAACCGGAGCCGGATCGGCGAATTCGTCACCCTCCGGAGGCACATAGGCCTCATCCACAATATGGCTAAAAAGTGGCACGTCAGGCGGGACCGGTGCAACCTTAGCGTATTGACCGGAAACCACGAAAATTCGGGTATTCATCGGTGTCGGACGAAATTGGTGCTGTGGGGCCACCGGTAAACCCGGGAGCAAATGATTTATCAATAGTTGGACAAAACGTGGGTACAAAGCCCATTGTCCCTCCCCAGCCTGTACATTGTCTACCATAATCCGAAAAATATACCCCGAGAAGTTGTAGGGCTTGTTGTAGACCAGTGCGAGCATAGCGGATGCAGTAGACAAGCTCATCCCATCAAAACCGGCTTTCCTGCCAGAGAGGCAGACGATCATAATGTGCATCAAATACCGCCAGACCTTAGTGAGATAGGCCTTGCGATATTGATCACGAGGAATAGTCGGATAGCCGAGGCGAGCCATTCCCTCGGCAATAAACACATGAGCAAAAGCCACTGGCATCTCAGAATCATCCGGAAACTGAAAGAAATCCCGAATGATCTGCTCAGAGAGAATAATCTCGCGATCTTGAACCCGAGAGATGATCCGGGTGAACTCGAGATCCGAATTGACATTTGCATTAGCCCAAAATTCGGAGACATGATCCCGATAGATGTGGTGGTGGCTGTGATCGCAGTATATATTCTGGATCTGCGAAGAAATGCAATCATCGGGCGGTACGGCGCCGCCGATTCTTTTTCGTCATCGAGAAAAGCCGTGACATTATGTCTTGGTTCCCAGAAGAAAACATTTACGTGAGCCATATCTGTAAAAATACAATAAACTTGGAAGCCATTAGACATGAACACGTTTTTAAAGTTTGACATTTTTCAATTAAAAATGTACTGCGACACAAGCCTTGTGTCGCAGGATATCACAGCGACATAATGAGTTATGTCGCAGTTTTGCAATTAAATCAATTTAATGATTTTTCAGCGACACACGAGTTGTGTCGCACAACAGATCAGCGACATAATATAGCGTCATAAGGATTGTGTCGCATAATCATGTCAGCGACATAAGGCAGCGTCACAAGGATTGTGACGCAGGAAGTCAGCGACATATAACTGAACAGAACCTGCGACACAGTGCTTGTGTCGCAGCTTGTGTCGCAAAGACGAACACGATGAAACCCAGATTTTCAGATGAACACAATTTGGGTGTTTTGAGTTTCGATCGTTTCGAAACATGCAAGGGCATAACAGGAACGTTATTCAACAAGTATTACATGCATTTAAACATTTTAAGTCGTTCAATTTGGCAAAATAAACACGAAAACCTAAACCGAAACTTAGAAATCAAATGCTATATTGAATACGCAGTTAAAATTGTTAAAATCGGTACCTGTGGATGCGTTTGAGTGAGTAGAACACTAAACAAATGAAGCGAGCAGCAGAAATCCACAGAAAATCTCAAAATATTTGAAAAAACGAATCGGGTTTGTTGTGTCGCTGGTTTTGAATTATTGTGTCGCTGTTAATTAGATACTAATTACAGCGACACGAGGGTTTTTATACCCCTGACACAAGGCAGCGACACAAGCAGCGACACAAGCGTTGTGTCGCTGAGAGGTCTGCACAAATAGGCGACATAATTGTGCGACACAATGGTTGTGTCGCGGGGTCACAATGTATGCGACACAATACTTGTGTCGCAGGGTTGGCAACACAAATATGCGACACAAGTCTTGTGTCGCAGAAGTCAATCAAGGGTTCATGTTTTGAGATTTTTGTATTTGTGACACTTAGAGAACAAAGTAAATGAACCAAATATCAGAATAATAAATAAAAACAGAAAAGAGTAGTTTGAGATGTGTCATTGTAGGAATCATATTAGAAAGACAGACTCGCAAGACAATATCAAATTTTAATTCGATTATTAGTATAGTTGTCCAAATTTAAGTTTATCAAGAAAGTTAACATGCCTTAGGAGTAATCTGAAACAAGACGATTATCAGTATTGTTTGTCCACTTAAACATGTAACACACTCAACTTTAAGCGTATCAGTTATTGTGAGAGTGAATAAGTCTCTGTGACTCCCACATAGATATACTCCTAGTATCAAGACATGCCCAAGACTTCGATTAGTTAGAGAAAGCATTTGAAATCAACATTTTTAAGAATCAAGCCAGCGGTGACAGGTCTGTACAAACGTACAACAAAGCGACATAAACTTGATTCAGGTGTAAGCTAAACCAGACTTGGTCAAACCATTTGGCGACCTTGTAAGTAATCTTTGATTTTGTAAGATTGGAAAGTACTTTGACTTTTGTTTGCTTAGTTTTTGAAAGTATACTGACTGAGACCAGGTCTATATGGACGTACAACAAAGGAAACAGACAGCATAAATCCCCAAATGTTGTCATATACAGACTCAAGTTAATTGAAGCATGGCAAGCTAATACACAAGAATTAAGACAAATTGTCATACATCATATGATGGTCATTACAAAAGATTAAACACAGATTAAAGTATTTCTTAGTTGCTCAAAGAAGAGTATGAACATGTCTACCAATACATCGTGCAAGTAATCAGATGTTTATAAGAGCAAGTATAACCAATACGAGATAAACCTACTGATACATCGAGGATAAAACTTAAGAGTGACATTTTAGGGGTGTCTCCTAATGTACTATCATATCCCTAGTTGTTTACAGACACAACTAAACATCTTTTGCAAATGTTGCAACGTTGCTTTTCTTTAATGCTAATAAGCACAAAGAGTGGCTATTGCAATACCTTTTTTTTTTTTTTTTTTTTTTTTTTTTTTTTTAATAATAATAATAAGAACATAACAGACTAAGGTCACAAATATTACTTTTGAATGGGAAAGAAACGTAACCCTATCATGTTGACTAGCTCATCGAAACGAGCACGGGAAAAGGCTTTGGTGAACAGGTCGGCATTCTGCTTAAGGGTATCTATTTGGACCAGATCAATTAGGTGTTTTTCATAGCAATCATGAATGAAATGAAACCTAATTTCTATGTGTTTGGTCTTAGAATGTTGGACAGGATTACGAGTAATACATATAGCAGCAGTATTATCTATATGAATAGGAGTCATAGTTAAGAGTAAACCATAATCGCGCAACTGGTGTTGTATCCAAAGAACCTGGGAACAGCAACTAGCAGCAGCAATGTATTCAGCCTCTGCGGTTGATTCTTCTTTCGGTCACATTCACGAGCAAAGTGTCCATAGTTGTGACACTGGTAGCATTTCACCTTGCTCTTATTGAATCCAAGACCCTTCTCTTCCGGATCAGTGACATTCTTCCTCCCAGTCTTCTTTAAGAAATTCTTGACGCGTCTTGTGAGCATAGCCATGCTCCACTTCAAGTCCATTCGTTCAAGCTCTTCTTGATCAATTTGACTGAAATCTTCTTCAGTCATATTCACGGTGCTGTTCTTGTTGGATAGGAAGTCATCATAAGCTGACAAGAAAGCTGTGAAGACAGCTGCATGTTCTTCAGCAACTGCAGGAGATGCTCATTTAAAGTTGGAGTAAATACCACCCCCACTAGAAGAGTTGGTGGTAGTATATCCAAAACCAGTAGATGTATTTAGAGCACCAGAACCCCTAGAAAAGAATGCAGCCCCAGCAGCTTGAGTTGTTGCAGCAGGAACATCCACACCATATAACATAGGATTCTGAATATGTGCAGTAGTCTTGGTCTCCTTCTTCTGCATATCCAGGAGATCAGCAGCAATTTGTCCGATCAGATCATCGAGCTCCATATCCATTATATCCTCGTCTTTTTCCATCAGCAGCACTCGTGTATTCCACTTCTTGGGTAAGGAACCCAAAAGCTTCTTGTTTACATCGGTTTTGTCGAGATTTACACCACCCTCGACTAATTCACTTACGAGCTGGGAGTATCTACTACACATATCCTCCAGAGACTCAGTAGGTAACATGTCAAAGACCTCAAACTGTTTTTAACGAGATCCAGTTTGTTTTGCTTGTACTGGTCACTACCACCACATTTCTTTTCGAACCCCTTCCATAGATCATAAGCGGTCTTGTGATGGCGTAGTTGTCTCAATATTTTTTGAGGTAAAGCCATGGTAATTGCAGAATATGTTTTTCGTTCAGTATCGAAGGCCTTACGTTCTTCAGGAGTCATTGATTTAATGGACTTTTCAGGAATAGGTCCATTAAATATACCAGTTCGAACAGGGCGTTCATATCGTTCCTCTAAATAGATCAGCATCTCAGCATCGTTGAACGATACAAACGCTTCAAAGCATTGACGCCAGTCTAAATAGTTCATACCAGTAGTGTACATCGGTGGTTTGTTCGTAGAATCCACCTCACTATTGTGCTTTAACATTGCCCCAACCTGTTGAAGTGATGTTGATGTAGAAGCAGACATGGTAATGGGCTTGAGAGACTTTTCAAAAATTCTGAAAACTGAATAATGCGACACTAATGTTTTGTTGCAAAGGTTATGTCGCAAGAGGACTAGAAGCGACACAAGGATTATGTCGCAACTGAACAAACAGCGACACAGTTGTTATGTCGCAGAACTATGTCGCAGGCATAAGGTCGCTGAAACCCTATAGTGACACAATATTATGTCGCAATCTTGTGTCGCAGAAACGACGTTGTCAGTGCGAAAAACCTCAAAAACGAAAATTTTCGAAACCTAAACGTTTTTTATCGAAAAATCTTGTACAAACAGAGATTTTTAGGTTCAAAAACACCAAAACTTCAGCTCCAAAATACCTACAATGAAGATCTAACACCAAAACAAATGTTAAATAATCAAAATAAGTATTTAAATACTTACCCAAATGATTTGATACCACCAATAATCAAAGATTGTGGCTCTGATACCAATTGTAGATCCCAATCTTGAATCTTTTAATCAAATCACATGGAGGAGACAATCACAAGAATATAAAGCCAAAACAAAGTGGAACAAACGCAATAAATAATACTTTATATTCCCAAATACCCAAATATTCTCTCTCTATCAATGTAGCAGCCAAAATACAGAGAATAATGTGTGTGTGAAATTCTTGCCCTAAATATCTTTAACTTTGATATTTATACTAAACAAACTGACCGTTATGCGACACAAGCCTTGTGTCGCAGAAATCACTATTGCGACACAAACACTGTGTCGCAACTACAACTCATGCGACACAAGCCTTGTGTCGCAGAACACAGAAAATGTAAACTTAACAAGTCTATTACATTTACAAACACATTACAGACTCGACCAACTGACAGACACACTAATATGTATCAACAAATATGATCAGGGTCATTTTTGTAAATCATGCACACTAGGTAAACTACATCATACATCACATAAATCCAAACCTCTACCTAGTTCAGAATCTGTACTTCATCTACTTCATATGGATTTATGTGGACCAATGTGCATTTAAACCATCAATGGCAAAAAGTACATCCTTCTAATCGTGGATGATTTTTCCCGTTACACATGGGTTTTCTTCTTACAATCTAAATCTGATACACCAGAAACTCTCATCAACTTTCTCAAACAATCACAAGTGAATTTGCAACTTCCTGTGCGCTCAATCCGATCAGACAATGGCACGGAATTCAACAAAACCTTATCTTCATATTTGGAATCGGTTGGCATTACTCATCGATATTCCGCTGCACGTACTCCACAACAAAATGGTGTCGTTGAACGTCGAAATTGAACTCTTGTTGAGGTAGCTCGCACAATGCTTATATACTCTCAATTACCGATGTTCTTATGGGCAGAAGCTGTAAATACTGCATGTTTTACACAAAACCGGTTAGTAATCAATAAGCGGTTCGGCAAGACACCTTATGAAATTATCAACAACCGTCCGCCAAATGTAAAGTTTTTCCGAATACTTGGATGTCCTTGCTATGAAAGTGTTAATGTTAAGTTTGATGAATTGTCGGAAATGGTTTTTCAACAAAACAGTTCAAAACCCGATTTATCTAGCTCAATAGAAGATCAACCTGAAACATCACAATCAATTGTGAATGATCTTGATGAATTATTCTCTGATTTCTATGAAGAATACTTTGGTACTTCCACGACTTCAACTCCAACTCAATCACCTACAACTGAGTCTCCTGAAGTACAAGCTGAAACCATTCCTGAAATACAACCAACCGAATCACCTTCAGCTATCTCACCAATTCAACCAACTACTGTGGCTGAAGAATTTATTCCTCCCATTCCATATGTTGATTCTTCAAATTCAAGTTTTGAATATCAACATCTTCCTTTTGAACGTAAGTGGACTAAGTCGCATCCATCTTCTCAAATCATTGGTGATCCTACAACTGGGGTACAAACTAGGAAAGCTACTCAAAATGAGTGTCTCTATTCCAATTTCCTAAGTTCCGTTGAACCGGAGACTGTAAAGGAAGCTCTTCAAGATGAAGATTGGATTCTTGCCATGCAAGATGAGTTGAATCAGCTTAATCGACTCAAAGTCTGGAGATTAGTTCAAAGACCAAAGGACAAGTCCATAGTTTGAACCAAATGGATTTTTAAGAATAAAAAGGATGAACATGGAATTGTGGTACGGAATAAAGCTAGACTGGTTGCGAAGGGCTATAGTTAGCAAGAGGGAATTGACTACGATGAAACATTTGCTCCAGTCGCTCGAATTGAAGCGATTCGTATCTTCTTAGCATATGCTGCTCACAAGTCTTTCACAGTTTATCAAATGGATGTGAAGACGGCTTTCTTAAATGGAATTCTTAAGGAAAAGGTGTACGTGGGTCAACCTGAAGGTTTTGTTGATCCAAAGAGACCAAACGATGTCTACATTCTGGACAAAGCATTATACGGACTAAAACAAGCGCCCCGAGAGCTTGGTATGATGTCTTGTCCACGTTTCTAGTTCAATCAGGTTTTTCAAAAGGAACAATTGACACTACACTTTTCATTAAGAAACAAAAAGAAGATATAATTTTAATTCAAATATATGTTGATGACATCATATTTGGATCTACTAATGCCAAATATTGCAAGAATTTTTCGGCATTAATGGTATCCAAATTTGAAATGAGCATGATGGGTGAAATGAACTTTTTTCTTGGATTACATGTTAAACAACTACCAAATGGAATCTTTATCAATCAATCCAAATATATTTTGGATATATTGAAAAAGTTTCAAATGGTAGACTGTCAACCTATTTCTACACCTATGGCTGCTCGGTCACAACTTCATGTTGATTCAACGGAAAAATCAGTTGATCAAACTTTATATAGAAGCATGATTGGCTCTTTGATGTATTTGACATCCAGCCGTCCAGATATCATGTTCTCTACATGTGTTTGTGCACGTTACCAGGCAGCTCCTAAGGAATCACATCTCCAAGCAGTCAAACGAATTTTACGATATTTAAAATTTTCAATTGACTTGGGATTGTGGTATCCAAAGGATATTGGTTTTGAACTAACAGCCTATTCAGACGCAGATCATGCAGATTGTAAGTTAGATCGAAAAAGCACATCCGGTGGTGCTCAATTTCTTCATGATAAGCTAGTTAGTTGGACTTCCAAGAAACAAAACTGTGTTTCAACATCCACAGCTGAGGTAGAATATGTTGCAGCTGCTGTTTGTTGTTCACAAGTTTTGTGGATGAGGTCTCAACTCATGGATTTTGGTTTCAAATTTGAAAAGGTACCTATCTATTGTGATTCTCAAAGTGCGATTGTTATTTCATGCAATCCGGTACAACACTCGAAAACAAAACACATAAAGATAACATTGAAAAAGGGCATATCGAGTTATTTTTTGTCAAAACAGATTATCAATTGGCCGACTTATTCACCAAACCATTAGATGACACACGTTTTCATTTTTTGGTGACTCAGTTAGGCATGCTTTCACTTAAGCAATAATCTGTCATTTTCAACTCGAGATGCAAAATACTATCATATTTTGAGGGGGAGAAGAGTTGAAATATTTTGCATATGTGATGCATGATGGTTTTTACTCAAATTAGAGTAAAACCCGATCTTCAAAAGAAAAAGAGATTTTGTTTTTATAACTCACCTTCATATGTAATATTTTATAAATCTTATGCATATGTTAAGGGGGAGTATTTTTCAAAATCCAAAACTTTCAAGTGTTCAAATCTATTTGCATATTGCTCAACACTTTGAAAGATTCTCAAAGACTTTTTGATACTCCGAGGATTGATGGATAATCAGATTACCAATTTCAATCAAATTGTTTGGCAAAATGTTGTTTTCTTTACTAAGAGTGTTAGTTTATAAACTACTCCTATAATCCTCGAGAGCCGGTTGGATTTACCAAAGGTGTCACTTTCCAAATATAGGATGAAAGTTTAATTCTTAGAATGAGGGTGGAGTAGAAAAATTGAGTAAGGGTGAAAATTATAGTACAGAACAGCATATTTTTAAAACAAATGCCAACTGAGGGTGGAGTAGAAAAATTGAGTAAGCTTGAGTGAGGAGTGTGTGAAAGGGTTAAAAGAAAAAGAAAACCCTCACTAAACAAATAATCGCTGGGTAGCCACATCTACTATCGGAAATCATGTGTAGATTCCTGGTATTGAAGAAGACATCATGGACCTAGTGATGCAATGCACATATACCCTCCTAACCACTCAAGAATTTCTTAACAAATTCTTGTTTCAGTATTCTCACGGAGATTTTACACATAATCTATCGACAACTCTGTTGGAGTTTGTTGATATTGAAACATGATGACAGTCTGCTCCAGTCCCTGACATCATTAATGCACTAATCGAGTCTAGAGCCTGAAAAGAATATAATTTTAGGACACATGTGTATTATTACACTCTATGTCTAAGTGACATTATGCATATCTATGTGATATTGCCCGAACATTCATAGTGATACCTAAAATGGTATTCCACAATGATTGAATGGAAATCCTACCAATGCTAACATGGTCAACATTGAAAGTAGGTCACTTAAATTGATTCATTTTATGTTTCAATTGGTGTGTTAACTGGTAATCTATGTGATCCAGGAGTTATAGTATTTTCAGAAATGTGTTTTCTGATTATACAATCAACTTTTCTGAGATTACATCAAATGAATCGTTGTTTACCTTGGTTACTAAAACGAATGAGAAAAACACTCTTCAAAATCACATGTTCGAGGATATTCAGGTTGTATCACAATTATTATAAGGGAAGAATGATTGAAGTTACAAGCTCAGGTGCACTGAAAAGAAAAGAAATAAAGAAGAGATTTTGTCAAAGATAAAGGTCAAAAGCTCCAGAAGTTCAGATATACTTTTAAGGGGGAGCTAGAGCTAGAGTTAAGAATCAAGAAATAAAGTCAAAAGAAAGTTCAAAGAAAGAGAAGATTGCTGAAAGTTTATCAATTTCAAAGAAGCTTAAAACGAAAGAGTACACAAGAGAAGAAGTTCAAAGTTGACAAAACATATGTGAAGAAAATATTAAAGAGGAAAGAGAAGACTAGAACTCATAAGAAAGTTCTATTTCTTCATGTCAAAGACATACAAATAAGATTCAAGACAAAAGGCTGAATCAAAGAAAATAGAAAGAAAGATCTTCAAAGACTTCAAAAGCATATTAGCTTCAAAGAAGATATTCAAGAGAACAAGATGCTAAATCCTAGGGGGAGATTGTTAGATATAAAATAGGATTTGCACTTGTACATATTAGAACCTGCGACTTTATCAAGATGCGACGCTAAGATAATGTCGCAATAACCAAAAGGTGCGAACTTAATATTAAAGTCGCAGGTAACCATAAATGCGACGTTATATGCAAACTTAATTTTAAAGTCGCATAAGCAAATAAGGTCGCAAGTACAAGCTAGTATAAATACAGAGCTTAGCTTTCATTTACAGAAGTTGTTGAACCTGAGAGAAATTGTATGTGCGTTTGTATATCATATTCAGAGAGAGATTGAGAGCTTGTAACTGATTAGAAGTATCAATACATAAGCATTTGATTACGAGTTCATATTCATACAGATACATACGCATATATACATTCGGATTTCCATCAATTCACGTCCAAATCACAAGATTAGATCCAACAATAGATTTGAATCATTTGTAAAATTCAATGACATCAAGATGTGGATCTGTATAAATGAAGGGTATGATTCACCTACTTATGAATTCGAAGGGAAACGTAGGTTTCTTTCGTATTCAACGATGAAGGAGGCAGACAAAAAGATGCATGATGCAGAGAAAAAGGCATTGTCTGCTATCATCAAGTGTCTTCCTGAAGAAATTAAGCATACCTTCAAACAACGTTAACACTATTCTAGAGAGCTCTGGGTAGCTTTGGAGAAAAGATTCGATGGTAGTGAACAGATCAAAGAGAGTAGGGCTGACTCTTATAAAAGGACGTCTACTAGTGATCAATACTTAGGGAATAATACACATTCTAGAGCCTTGGTTACTCAAACACATAACGGTTCATATGATTGGAGTACACTAGTTGAAGAGCCTCAGGAATTCGTGACCAAAATTGATGAGGCAGATCAAAAGGATACTAGTCAGAAGAAGACTGAGAGAGAGTTACCTGCTTTAGAGACCAGGGTTATAAGATTGGAGTCAACTGATACTATGAGTACCAAGGACTTCATTGCATATATGGGCAACATGGATGCTGAGAAGCATAAGGTTATTCTAAACTTAGTGTAAGTCCGTACGTATTCGGATCGATAACGAGGTTATCTAAATGTATTAAGGTGCGGAATCCCTCAATACTTAGTTATAGGATCTATAACGATTTGTTTCACAATTATAGTGAATCGGGTATCTAATTGCTTTGTATTAACTATTAACGAATGTTAAACGATCAACACCTAGCCTTTAGAATGTATAAACGTTCTGGAAAACTCAGGTAGTTCGTATTAGATTAATGGCAAAAGTTATTTAGGTTTAAACCCTAATTTGTATAAATAACCGTCTCAGTTCGCGGGTCATGGGCTTCTGAGAACTGACTCGGTTCGCAGCCCATCTTGGCCCAGCGAACTGACTCGGTTCGCAGCACCTAGTTGACCTGCGAACTGACTCGGTTCGCAGTCAACTCTGGTCAACATTCTTCAGCAATTTAATATTTTACTCTAAAATGTTTACCGACCAAGATATTTCATTTACAATTCAAAACCAATGTACAAACTTGATTACAACTAATACAAGTCCTATTACAGGCTAAAAAGACTAATTTCAAGCTAGATATGTTGTCACAAAACATGTCTCAACAGACTCCCCCTTGACAATAGCTCTAGCTGTCTTAGTGTCTTGGTCTTCAAGTTTGTGTTTGGTAATCACTTGTAAATTTTACTTCCAGCATATATCTTCAGCTTGATGCATGTCTTAACCATTGACTGATAGTCTCGAGCAACATCTTCCCATCCTTCAATTGCAGTGATCCTATTCTTGTGTAGCATTAATAAGTCAGCCTTTGATAAATTCATCAGATGTCGACGATCATAAATCTTTAGGATCTCTCTCTCTTCATATTCAACTTCATCATCATGTTCAAACATGAGAGCTTCACCAGTCATAGAATCCACAAACCATCTCTTCAATTTGCCTAAGATATTTTGAGGCATAGTCTTTAATGGAATCTGTTGCATGCACTTAACAGCTGGATATACTTTTATCCTTCGACGCCTTCCAGTTCTTTCGCTTCTTTCATTAAGCTTTATTGTTTTTCCAACCCTTGGCTTAATTCTTTGAAACTTCAATGATCTACCCTCAGTCTTGATAATCTTTTCTACATATCTTCCAAAGGGATCATTACTGGGGTTGATCATTTCTAACCTAGCCAAGTCCCGGATTTCAAAACGCGGCAAAGAACTAAAGACTGCAAGCTTCTTTTCAAAGTATTGAATTCCGTCATATCTCTTTATAGCAAAGAGCTTTAAGTCAGCGTCGTAGTACCATCCAATGATACCTCTTTTGGGTAAACGTTTTCATGTAATATCCACCTCTTTAATCCTAGTCTTTTCCTTTCTCTTTTTCAAAGGCCTAAACATCGGATTGTTTTTAAGTCTATCAGGAAGATCATCTTCATATTCAGAATCAGTTGAATCAGCTAGATTTTCATCTAGGTCTATAACTGTTTCTCCATCTTCATCCTGAATAACCACGTGTGTCTTTGACGGGCTCACAGTGTGTTCATCGATATTAGCATCGGGATCTACACATTCGTCTATCCCAATGTCAGAAGTGGATGTCCAATTTTCATGAGGTACAAACTCTCCCTCCTCTAGATTGTAATCAATTTCCTCATCTAACTCATCTGGCATATCGCATTCAGAATCAGACAGGATGAGCATTTCCAGACCTAAAAGAGCACACACACAAATAAAATATTAATACAAAAATTCTTTCATTGATTTCTCTGAATCAATCTAAAAATTTTCTTATTAATCCTTTTATGTATCTAATGCTCATTATAATATAATCTTTATAAATCTTTAAATGATTTCTCTGAATCATTCTAAGAGATCTAAGATTATAACAAACTAGCAAACATTAATTAATCTTAAACATTAATGTACTGTGATCATTCTTGATCACCAAACATTCAAGTTTACAATTAATTAATTATATAATTTCCAAGACTTAATTGAACAATTAAGTGTACGAGACTTAATTTTCAATTATATTTTCTAAATTATATTTCATTTGCAAGTTATAGATCTATGCATAATTAACTTGTCAATTAAAAATTCTCAAGTCTATAATGCATAGATTGTTATAGAAGTTTGACCGCTGATATTAAATCAGGACACGCCACACGACTATATATTAGTCGGAAGACTTTCGATCAAAATTCCACACAATCTTTAATAATTGTAACTTATTTAACATATTTAACTTGTTATTATAAATCTCAAGTTAAATAAACATATTTCACTTGTAATTAAAATCTCAAGTCTAATACACATATTTAACTTGTAATTAAAATCTCAAGTCTAATACAAAATAAATATTAAGTTACAAATTTTAACAAATACATTTAATCTAATTAAATAACTACTTCACCTTCATCAGCAGCTCCATCTCTCGTGCTAGTACCAGCACCACTTCCACCAGCAGACTCCCCCTGAATTATAGGAAGCTCACCAGTCGTTGACGGACCAGTCGGCTCTCTATCTTTCTGTGCATCGGGATCTTTATCTGCATCATTATGCCTCTTCTTTAGTACCTCATCATCCTTGCATTGCTCATGTCGCCTCTTCTTTAACTCTTCATCTTCTTGGTGAGCCAATTGATATGCCAAAATCTCCACCTGAGACGGCTGGCCCGTCAACATACTGGCAACAAGACGTTCTAACCGGTCAATCTGACGTTGTTGATTAGAAGACTCGTTGAGCAGAAGTACGTGAGAACGCAACAGATGAGTGTTGGCGGCCGTGTGAGTGGCTACTTGTGTAGCAAGCATATGGTTTTGATGTTCTAAGGTCTGAACCCGAAGCTCCAGATTAGAAATCCTCTCAGAAGCTCTTACAGGAACAGTAGGCGGTGGAGTAGGGGCACGGTCAGAGCGAGGAGTATTATGTTTAATCTGAGCAGCTACATCTGCCAAAAGTAAGCGAGCTGCAATGCGACTAGCTTTAGTAGTCGGAAGAGTAACAGGAACATTAGCAGCAAGCTCTGAAATAGGTGAAGGTTGCAGAGTAAGCTTTGCCTTTGGTGGAGGTGAGGTTTGAACAACTGGACTAGGCAGATCGCCAATAGTCAGTTGAGCTGTAGAAGAACGGATTCTCTTGCGTCGTTGAGTCTGAAGTGGTTGAACATCTTCATCCTCAGAATCCGAATCAATCAAGTAATCAGGATCAGTATCAATAGCTTTACGCTTTCCTTTCAATGCAGGATCCATGATTAGCTTGGAACCCTGTCGAATCATTCCTTCCGGAATACCCGAAGAATAAGGGTGAGGAACATCATCGTCCGTCTCCTCAGAATCAGATGCAGTGGCACCATCCTTGCTAAAAGCACCAGAAGGCCCAGCATCTCGATCATCCTGATCTCGTTCACCTTCAGGTCGAACGACCTCGAGTTCGACGATTTCAGTAGCCTGAAAATTTTCCACCTCAGTAAAGAGTGGATCAGTGGCCTCGTCATTTTGTATCATGACATCATGTAAAACCTGAGCAGCAATATCAGGTTGAGATGTCTGATTCAGCACATCTTCAATAATCTCCTGCGGCTCAGGATGTTGAGCTTCAGCAACTAGCGGAGGTTGAACTTGTGCAGGAGGTTGTGGTTAAGCACCGGCATCCAACCAACCATTATTTGGGGGAGCAACATAGTTTTCATCAAGAAGATGCCCAAAAAGATCACAAGCCTCCGACTTGACTTGATCTGGACGGCGGGAGGAATGAAGAAAACAGACATTATATCCTCTGAGTCCAAACCGATCCACATGCATGTCTGGCTGAATATTCTGAAAGCCAGGAACTCGGTGAAGAATAATAAGCATGCAGAAGCGCGGATATACCATAAACTTGGATCGAACAGCTCCACTAATCTGACCAATAAAGGAGCCGGAAATATATGAGGAGAAACTGTATGGTTTGTTATAAACCAGTGGCAGTAATCCAGAAAGAAGCTCAGGGCTCAACTCGTCATAAGCGCCCTTTTTGTTACCAAAGATAGTAACAATGATATGGAACAGAAAGCGCCATTGTCCAAGAACAAAAGCCTTAACAAACTGGTGACCTCTCTTGGGTCCAGAATAACCTATGCGTCCAAGTGCACCCTCAATGAAATCCGAGGAGTACACAGAAGGGCCAGCTTCCTGCTCGACTGTACCCATATGCAAGATCTGTCTCAGATCATCAGCAGAGAAGACAACAGGATGTTGGTTAACCCTGGTAGTAATAACAGGAGGATTTGCAGCTGGATCATATGCAATGTTATTCCAGAACTGAGTCAGCAAATCTCGAGACAAAGGTGGAGATTCCGTAACGGCATATCGAATCCTCGATCCTGCCATGTACGTCAGAATCTCAGTAAATCGCTCAGCTCCACGCTCATTGACATCTAGATTAACCAAGATGTTGTGAGCTGAAGCAAAAGATCGAGCAGCCATATCTGTAATCATAAGAGTTACACAAATGGTAATTAGCTCAATGAATAATAAAACTTAGCGAACATTAATTAATTCTAAACATTTATGTATTGTGAAAAAAAATGATCACCAAACATCCATGTTTACTATTAATTAATAACTTAATTTACTGAACTTAATTGAACAATTAAGTGTACAAGACTTAAATTTTCAATTATATTCTCTAAATTATATATATAGTTCGCAAGTCATAGCGCATATTCTGAAAAGTCATACCGCCGATCGATTATCGGAACACGCCGCACGACTACATAAGAGTCGGAAGTCTTTCGATATGAAATAACAAAATATATATATAATATAAATAATACGCATTTTACTTATAAGCCAAACTCTTAAGTCGAAACGTATTATGAATAGGTAACAATGTCAGACTTATAAATTATTTGTAAATATAAATGTCGCAAATCGAGAATAAGTCTAATCATGTTAAAATTTAAACTAGGCAAATAAGTCAATCAAGCAAAGTCAACAGTTCAGTTCGCTTTGCAAGGCAAACTAAAATTTGGGTTCGCTTCGCAAAAGTCAAACAAAGTCAGGGACTTGGGTTCGCTTCACAACAGTCAACCAGACTTGGGTTCGCATCGCAGGAAGTCAACCAAAGTCAAACTAAATTCAAGAGGTTGGGTTCGCTTCGCAAGAAGACGAAACTCAGTTAGCTTTGCAGGAGCGTATCAAGATTCACTTTGCAATAATGATCTGCGAACTGAGATTGGATCTCAATTCGCAGAAGCGTGCGGACGAACCCAATTTGAAAAATCAATAATCAAACTCGAGGATGTACAATTAAAAAATAAGAACATGTAAATGATTTAACAATATTGATTAGTTTTAGACTTTAGTTTTCACTAATAATTAACAAATCCGTGAAAAACTAAAACAAAACAATCAAAACAAAAAAATATGCGATTAAACACAAAATAGGCAATGAAAACTAGCGAGACTTACTTCAAAAGATGCACAATCACAAGATGTAAATGATCTTCGGACTGAAAAACCGATCCTTGGTTTGTAAATATCGAAAATCGAAGTAAAACGCTCGGTTCGCTTCGCTAGTATTCGAATCGCAGGCTTGGGTTCGCAGAGGAGTTTGCAAAGTGAAAAAGTGGACTTGTTGACTTTGGTTCTTTTAAATAACAAACTCACTTCGCAGATTTGGGTTCGCAGATTTGGGTTCGCATGTTTGGGTTTGCAGGATTTGGATTCGCAGGTTTGACTGGTCAATAACCCAAATTATGTCTCGTGGACTTGTCCCTTTTGTATTTCAAACTCAATTTGCAATTTTGACTAGTCAACTATGCAAATTTAATTTTAAATATAACAAACGATTATTTGGTACAAGTCAAAAACCAAAACTTTCCATTGCATTGAATAAGTCAACATTATTGTATTTAATCCACAAATCGTAATTGAACGATTAAGTTTGTAAAACTTAATTATCAATTATAATCATTAAATATATAGATACAGTTAATAATGATAACTGTGTTCTGTAACTTGTTACATAAAGTCTCAAATTAAAATATATATACCTTATTACCGAAAGTCATAAGTCGTATATTTTGCATATGCTTTTACGTATTCACAGTGAAGTCCATACGTCTAAGCATGTACGCTTACAACTGATTATTAGAGTAGTAATCAACAGTTCTTAAGCTGTAAATGAAACCAATTGCAGTTTTGTCAAATTGAAACAACACGGAATACTAAAGTATATTTGAATTAAATTCTAAAGAAGTATAATTATTAAAACAATAAAGTAATACGACAAAGAAAGAATCAAACAGAAACATAGGTATCAAGTACCATTTTATTAATGAAATAACGAAAATAGACTAATACATATGCTTGACATTAACAGTTGAATCTGCTCAGGGATCATATTAGAGAGAATACGCAGTACTTTAAGATTTAATAAGTCTTAGAAGATTGTTAGTATACACACCACATGAAATTCACAAGAAGTTACACATTAGTACAACTTAACCATTTATCAACTTATAAGAATATTATATTAATAAACACGGAAGCATGAATTTAAAATACATTAAACAGTTTACAATTCCCAAAAATACACTAATTTCAATCTTTTTAAACTACAAAAGTCGGGGTATTATAAAAATTCTGCAAACAAGGTTTATTACAAAAACCATATCAGAGTCCTCAAGCGCAGTCAAACATTCCTTGATCAACCATTCACCTCCTGCACCCACAATAAACAAAACATATCCTGCAGGAAGTAAAATGAGGGGTTAGCACGAAGCTAAGTGAATAGATTCATCACACTCCATTCAACTTAGCATAACTAGCTAATTACACCAATAAAACGTAAACACACATAATTCAATGAGGATCGGTGGCTCTGGGGATATCATAATACCCGGGGATTCCCCCAAGAACACTTACCGTCAATCCGTATGGCCAATACAGAATAGACCGATAACTACTGGTTATTAAACACATACACAGGTCTCAAACACAACAAATGAATCAAAACCTGTGTAAAACACATAATAACCAGAAGTCCAACTACACGTTGACCTCAATAACATAGTACACATTGGTTCACATATCACGTAGATCAGTAATCAATAATCAAGACTAAACAGTCTAATACACATCTACGTTTACTTGTTGTAACCAAATAATTACAACTAAATCAAATGGTAAGTTCTGAATCCACTCACCGATACCTCTGACGTCTGCACACTCAGTATTCTTATATCACTGAGTCTTACGTTGATCTGAAACATAAAATCATACACAAGTCAGAAGTTCGTTCCATAAACATCATTATAGCCTATTTATCAAATCAGGTAATCCCTGAAGTCTAGGCAAACAAAAGTTCAATCAGAAATAAACTCAGAAAAAGCCCGCAATACCGCTTAAAACTGAAAAATGCCATTTTCGGGTCCTAGATGACCCCGGATGGCCAAAAACTGCCTAGGCTATTAGGATATAGCCTTGATTACTAGGTCGTTTCTAATTGACTATGCGAATTTCAACTAAATCTGAGTTAGTGATATTTTCACAAAACCGCGTCTCAAAACACTTACGCATTTTCAAAATTTGCAAAACAAAAATCTCTTTTATAAACTTAGCGACACAACCATTGTGTCGCACCACAAACCCTTGCGACATAACCACTGTGTCGCACAATAGAAACCTGCGACACTAACATTGTGTCGCAATACTCAAAATGGCCGCCTTTAGCGACATAACCACTGTGTCGCATAACATTCAAGCGACACAACCTGCGACACAAGCCTTGTGTCGCAATGATGAACAGCCCAGATCTCAGATTCAAAATTCACGAAATCAAACATGTAATACACAAATTAACTGATTCCAATCGGTGTAAATTATATATAAACAATAATAACGCATAACAATTAGAACCTTACCTTGAAATCACGGATTAAAAGCTCAAATATGATCAAAACCCAACTTAACTTTACTTTCTCTCTAATTCTCTCTAATTCTCTCTCTAAAACCGATTTTAAGTGTTTAGAAATGACTGGAAATGGTCAGGAAGTACTAGGGCGGTGTATATATATTTTTATCATCGAATTACACTTAAGCTCCTTACTTAATTTCAGTTCAGCCCGTTTTACGACACAGTCCTGCGACACAACCACTGTGTCGCACAGACAACCTGCGACACAACCCTTGTGTCGCAGAAAATCAAAAACTTACAAATTTTACAATAAAACACATAATATTAAATAGTTCTAAAACAATTAAATAATCAATTAAAATAATGGAAATTACCAGACTGCGGGAGAGGATGTTACACAACTCGGTCAACATTCTTCAGCAATTTAATATTTTACTCTAAAATGTTTACCGACCAAGATATTTCATTTACAATTCAAAACCAATGTACAAACTTGATTACAACTAATACAAGTCCTATTACAGGCTAGAAAGACTAATTTCAAGCTAGATCTGTTGTCACAAAACATGTCTCAACACTTAGACTCTGTAGTTAATGCTTGTGTTTTATGTACTAACTTTGCAGAGCAGGCTGAGAATTTGATTGAATCATCTAATATGATGACGGCTCAGCTAAATGCTTTAAAAGAATAAAACACAATTTTAAAACTGAGAAACTCTAAGTTAGTTAATAAAGCTAAATCTGATAAAGAGGATTTAAAAGTTTTAAAAGACAAAGTGAACGAGCAGAGTCAAATAATTGACTTAACTCGTGAGCATGTTTTAGATTTAACTAAACAGTCTTCAGAAACTGACTCTACTACACAACCAGCAGTCTCTGAGATGGTAGACTTCACCGAGTCCACCAGGTCAGAGAGAGCTGTGTCAGCGACCAATGAGGAGTCAAAAAAACTAAAATTGAGTTTGTTAGACCTACAATAGAAGATGTTAAGAATAAAAATGAAAAAGGTAAACAAACATAATTGGAACACCAAGCGAATCTCAAGGCTCAAAAGAAAGCCTAGGAGAAACGTTCGTGCTTCACGTGCCATCAAAAGGGACATGTAGCAAGTGTGTGTCCATATAAGAAATCAAGAGTTTCGACAAATGATAGTCCAAGGAGCACTTCTCCAGAAACAGGAAGCTCAAGTAAAGAATCAATTCGGTCGAAACCTTCAAAAAGTATTAACAACCCCATCAAAAGTTTTTCTAACCACAGTCGTACTAATAGGAATTATTATAATTTGAATGATAACTATAAATCTAGGGTTAGATATTCTTGAAACCAAGGGCCAGTCAATCAGAGACTTTTCCAAAAGTCTCCCGATAGAAGGTCTAGTGGTAGCTCCTCCCATTCCCCAACAAGTGAGAATTTCCAAGTATCCAAGTCACCTGAAAGGCGAGATGGATATCTGAAAGAATTTACATTTGTTGATGAGAATGGTCGATCCAAGTCCGTGGTGGCTTGGGTCCCCCTTAATATCTAATGATTTTTATCTAGTGTGCATAAACACAAACTTCATAGACTACAAGTTCAACAGAAGACGTAGCGACTAAGGGGGAGATAAGATCAAATATGGGATGATATCTAGCTGATTTGTATGGTAAGGCTTTTGATAAATCAAGTTTTGAATTGTTAGTCCACATCGATGGTATGACAAATCATGAGTGACATATCTCCCTTAAGAACTTTTATCTATCTTTATTTCTTAGGATTTTTAGTTAGTTTGGAAAAACTATAAAAATATGAGTGTCACTATAATGACGCGAAGAAATGACGAAAACATTACCCATGCCTAGAACATTACTATATGTGTGGCTTTTAGATATAGTACATACACTGTAAAAAGTACCTTAAATCTAAACGTAACGAATAGCTTCATCATACGATGTATTGGTAGGCATACGACATAACGGTTTTCAAGTACCTAATCAATATTAAATAATACGATTATTCTGTGCAATCTCTATTTTGATGTATGACATTAAGTCTTAATTCTTAGGAGATAGATTGTACCTGAATACATGTTATTGGATAAATATAAACCAATTCATCTAGGGGGTTCACTAACTGTTTCTTCTGCTACATCTTGAAACATGTTGACCTAGTCTCAGTTAGTGTATCCTAAAATATAGCAAACTCGACCGCAAAACAAGAATACCGTTTACAAGGTCTCTAGTCAAAATATGTCGCTTTGTTGTACGAAAATACAGACCTGTCACCTCTGGGTTGATTTTAGATTTGTTTGGCTCTAACCCTAGTCTAGTCTCTTCACATGTACAAAAGTACATTGCTCTTAATATAAAGGACTTGACTTTAGAGATGAAATTAAAGTAAAAACATCTGATTCATGGAATTCTGGACTTTCTTGATTCTAAGGGTATATCAAATGTGAGATACATAGTTAATCGTGAACAATAACTAACATTGTACTTGAAAATTCTGAGTGTTGAATGCTTAAGTGGACAACAATACCGATAATTTTCTTGAACTATAGTTACATAAATAATAACATCGGAATAATACAATTCCTAACCGTGTATCGTACACATTATGGCTAATATGATCTTCGTAATAGTGACTCTCCCAAAAAGAATGTGCTTTTTAATATGAATAATTTCATATTTGTTTGTTTATTTTTAGTTATTTTTCATTTTAAATTGTACATATTTAAGTTCTTACAAAAATGGGGAGATAATTACTTTTGATTGTTTATCTATACGATTGGAGAAACAACTCGAATGCAGATTAATTCAAAGTCTAGGTATGACAAAGCATTGAAGCTAGAAGATCTAAATTCGAGGAGGATATTGGGGGTTTGCGTGTAAACAGACTGAAAGTGATGATGAAAGTGATGATGACGATGATATTCCACAGAGTTGGATGAATCTAGATCTAAATAAAACTTGGATCTCACTTAGGGTCTCGTTTTGCTACGGATAAAGGAAAAATATAAGTTCAATGAAGACGATGATTATAAATTGCAAGTTGATGATGATGATTCTGGTAATGATGCTAACTAGACGTCCAAAAAGAAGACGGTCTAGTGGAGTTGTCATTAGTGAGCCGACTGCCAAATCCACCACCATCACCACCTACACATTACAACAACAATTCCAACCGCACCTATTATAATTATTTCACCACAGCTTCAGCAAAGATAAATCCCTTTTGAAGAGCGCGGCAGCTCAGGAGGAAAAGCCAGGCAGGTGGAGAATATTGGTTGTAAAGAGGATGCGTAGAAACAGAGACGGAGACGATGATCCCAGTGATCGAATGTTGGAGGCTGCCTAGCAGTAGACCAATTTGAGCTGCCTAACTCTTCAACTGGAAGACTTAGTTAGCTTGAACAAGTTAAGGGGGAGTCTAGTCACTCTAACAGAGAGAGATACCTTTGAACTTACGAGTTTAATTGTGATAAATCTGAGTTAGAAGATACCTAGAGAAGTTTAGTTCAGAAATTGAAGAAATGTCTGAAGGTGAATCGTAATGATAGACCTAGAGGAGTTAAGATCTGAAAAAGATGGAATTTCTAACGGTGACTCAGAAGCTACAAGAGTTGTTGAGGGTGTATGACATGATCTGATAATGATGTTAGAAACTACAAAGATAGTTAGAGACATGAAGATTGAAGATGTCAGAGGGTAGTGAAGACTTTGTGGAAAAGGTGTCCTGTGCAAGAAGACAAAAGAGCTTAACAGAATCAAGATCGAAGACAACTCGGGTGAAAACATCTCCGGTGAAACCAGAGCTATTGTCAAGGGGGAGTCTGTTGGTGCATCGAAACTAGAGCTATTGTCAAGGGGGAGTCTGTTGGTGCATGTTTTGTGACAACACCTTCTAGTTTTTAATAGTTAGGTTTAGAAGTCATTTTGTTAATCATTGTAATCGTTAACTTAAGTTTTGTCTGTGTATTTTGTAGGTTCGTACGAACTTAGAGTAGGTACGAACTTGGTAACTTCATACGAACTTAGAAGTACGTACGAACTTAGTAAGTTCGTACGAACTTAGAAGTAGCTAAGTTCGTACGAACTTGGCTGCCTATATATACACATGTCCGAAAATCAGTTTTAGAGTGAGGAACTGAGTTTTTAAGTTGTAAGTTCGAATACTTTCTGTAAGTTCGAATAAAAGTGAAATTTACACATTTATTACTCGTTTGTTATCGTTTATGTTTATGTGAGGATTTCGCACCCGTATAAATGTGTTTACCCTGTAGATCCGAGCCCCAAGGGGACTTACATTTTATATGAATAATAATTTGGCAACGGGAATGAGAGGCACTTACTAATAAATCTCAATCGATCATGCTTTTAGTTTTATGGTTTTAAAGATTGTAGATCTATGTTATGCTGTGTTCGGTTTTTTTATATGTAATTATTTTTGGTGTGTTAACTTTCATGTGCTTTTGATTAAACGAAAAGTGTTCAGCTGTTTTGTTCTTTGTCTGTTAATTTCTATTTTTATTTCTGGGTTTTTGTCTGTTTTAGCTACGGAGTATCAGTTTTTGTATAACATAGGTCTTCGAGATGCTTATGTTAAAAATACTTGAAAAGTGATCGAAAGGGATGAGATAGATCTTATTTTTTGAAGAGACATGTATAAACTATGGAAACTAAAGGTACGTTACAATGAGATAAACCTTTAAAACATTAAAAGGGAGAAAGCACATTGAGAAAATGGAATTTTGAAATTTGTTGTAAATTGACAATGAAAAAATGTCCCTAACCAAATGAAGTCACGATAATTGAAAAATAATTATTTATTTGAGAAAATAGTGCTTAAATTTTGAAAATAAAGAACAAGTATTTTGTAAATCACTGAATTGTGTGTTTAAATGGGAACATTTGGACTAATGTATGGAGTAAATCTTATATACATAGTAATCAAAATGTTCCTGAGACACATTTTTAGTAATGTTTTCATTGTTTTAATAAAGGAATTAACAAAAAATAATGTCCATCAGCACGAAATTTGTTGGATTCAAAACTTAAAAATAAATACATAATACGTTGCGTTGAAGTTTTGTAACGATAATGGTTTGGTTAGTAATATTTGTATTTTCTTCCGAATACATTATGTATATTATGTATAGATATACATTTAACCGTTGACGTTAATAATATGATGCCGAACCAAATCATTTGACATCGCTACTTTGTGCAAAGTACAATACTAGTATATATATGAAATAGTTAAAAGTTAATAATGTAAAATATAATATTTTATTTAATTGTTTATTGGTTAACACTTGTAACATTTTATATCTATTTTAAACATTAAGATATTAGGTTTCAAAAACAAAACCCTTTCAATTACTCTCATATTATAGTTGATTGCATATTTATTACAGAGTATTCAATAAGAAGACACCTTTAGTAGGTGAAGTCGAAAGTTTTGTAAGTTTTGAAAGCCATAGGAAAATTTACCATATATATTATAGTCGATTGCATATTTATTACGGAGTATCCAACAAACAATTGTTGGATCACTGGTCGCTATTCGTGCTAGTCACTAGTATGACATTTTCTAGGAATGATGAACTTAATAGGTAGATGATTGTTGGGTCACTGGTTGCTGACTAACTTAATTATTGGAGTAACTATCATTAGAAATGATGAAGTCAAGCTTAATTGTGATTGGTGGAAACCCAACACATGTAAGAAGCACGATCAGAAGGGGACCACAAAATATTCATTATTAACCGTTGATTATTGGGATCAACAAGAACACTTTTAGTAAATGAAGTCGAGAGTTATGTAAGAAAGCCATAGAAAAATTTATTAATATGAAGAAGCGAGAAAATTAAATGTTTACTTACGAAAGTTTTATTCAAGGTATGATACTAGCGGAGTAGCTGACCGAATCTTCCTAAAATACGTGATTTGGGTCAATTATGCAACAAGATTCACACTTTAGGTTCGTCGCACCAAAACACAGGTTATATATGGTTCCATATTTTGTTGCTCGACCGTACACTAAGTTTTCTTTAACAACTTAAGTGAAACAAAGATTGATCCATTCATCTGACGCTCTCTTGGACGATAAAGAAGAATGTGTTTCTTCATTTGGTGTTTTAGTTAGTGATTATAGTTGTTTAGAGTTTCGAATTTTGTTTGTTGAAAATTTGTTCTGATGTCTAAATTAAAATTATCAGCCTAAGTAATTTGTAGGTCTCAAGATTCGTATTTTCCGTTGTGAAATCTTGTATCTCTTTGTTTCTATCAACTTTTGTTGATTGAGATGCATTTTAATTTTTTGTGAAAGGAAAAAGAGAAGTATATATTTTCAAAAGAGAAAACCATAAATAATAATTTTTTTATATAGAGTTGAGATCATTAAAGTATGAGATTTTTGGTGAGAATGGGAGAACCAATCAAATTTCACCATTCTCATTAGAGATGGAAGGGTATTTTAGTCTTTTACAAATTGATACAAAAAAAAAAAATACAATATCAGCAGATACAGGGAAGCCAAGTTACGTACAAACAAAAAACTAGGGTTTTAAAATTGCGATTGAACAAACAAGGATTCTGAATTCAAAATTGATCGAAATTGAAATTAAACGAGCAATTGAAGACGGAATTTCAACATAAGAAGATTGCATTACATGTGATTTTAATGTGATTGCAGACACGATTTTAACAAATTGCCCAGCAATATCACGTAACTGAACCTGGAATTTCATGTAATTGAACCTGCAATTCAACGAGCAATTGAAGACGCGAATTCAACATACAAACGTTGCATTACATGTGATTTTGTTAGAAATTTGCAGATGCAATTTCAGAAAATAGAGTTTTGACTTGTGGTTTCTTCAAAATTGCAGATGATTGTGATTTTGTTAAAAAGTTGTATATTAATTCAGAAAATTGTGATTTTAGCAAGTTGCAGATGATTCCAAATTTATTGATCATATGTATTTGTGGTTTCTGCAGAATTCATAGCATAACTTTATAAAGTTTTGACTTGCACGCCATGTGTTCGATAAAATGCAAACTGAATAACACATGTGTTACCTACTTTGGAGCTGACCAACTTTTGGAGCTTTGTGATTTTCTGTTATCTGAATATCATCAAGTCTTGGAAGAACCAGAAGTTGATATAGAAAACTAGAAACTTGTATCTAGAACTGTTAAGTAACTGTGTCATTTTGTTAAGGGATAAAAGAGTTAACATTCACTTTGTTGGTGGTTTTATTTAGTGACTTGTATATATGTAGAATATAGAAGATTCATGTCTTGTAAACTTTTCTGGATTTTTACTTGTTGTATTTGCAAAATTGTTAGAGGTGGTGTCCATAAAGGAAATGAGAAGAATTTAATTGAATACATTAATATTTGAATACATTGATAGTGTTCTGTTATTAACACAATTGTCGTACTATTAACATGTGTGTAGTGCAGTTCTCACATGTGTTGTTTAGATAACATGTGTGTTATCTAGATAACACATGTGTTACGTTGTGTTTTAGCACAATCTTTCTTACCACATGTGTTGTTAGCATATAACACATGTTGTAAGCAACTAACACATGTGTTAATATTCAGTAACACATATGTTAATATTTAGTAACACATGTGTTGGTACAGTAACTCATGTGTTAGTAGCCAACAAACTTTAACACATGTGGTGCTAGCAACTAACACATGTGTTAGTAGCCAACAAACTTTAACACATGTGGTGCTAGCAACTAACACATGTGTTATTAAACTTCAACATGTATTATATGCAACTAACACATGTAGTGCTAGCAACTAACACATGTGTTGTTAGCATATAACACATGTGTTATATGACAACACAAGCGTTATAAGTTAACACTTCTATCATATGATAAAATATGTGTTGTATGTTAACGCATGTGTTACTGGATACTAACACATATGTTACTTGATAATAACACATGTGTTAAAATCCAACAACACATGTGTTAGTGTTCAGTAACACAGTTACTAGCCAGTAACTCATGTGTTAGTACAACAACACATGTGTTAGATGTTAACACATGTATTGTTAGCAACTAACACATGTGTTGCTAGTAATTAACACATGTGTTATAATGCACCACACGTGTTGTTAGCATATAACACATGTGTTATATGACCACACAAGCGTTATATGTTAACACTTGTGTTATATGACAACACATGTGTTATATGTTAACATATGTTAACACATGTGTTAGTATTCAGTAACTTATGTGTTAGTAGACAACAACACATGTGTTACATGTTAACACATTTTTTATATGTCAGCACATGTGTTATATGATAACACAAGTATTATATGTTAACACTTGCGTTATATCATAACACTTGTGTTATCTTTTAGCACATGTGTTAGTATTTAGTAACACGTGTGTTACTAGCCACTAACTCATGTATTAGTAAACAACAACTCATGTGTTAGATGTTACCACATGTGTCATATGTCAACCCATGTGTCATTTGTCAACCCATGTGTTAACACAAGCATTATATGTTAACACTTGTGTTATATGATAACACATGTATTATATGTTAACAACATATGTTATATGTTAACACATGCATTATATGTTAACACATACGTTATATCTTAACAAACACATGTACTAAAAGCACAACACGTGTGTTAAGAAAGCATACACTAAAGCCACAACACAACACATGTGTTATATGATAACACATATGTTATATGTTAACAACACATGTGTTATATGTTAACACTTGTGTTAGTAGCCAGTAACACATGTGTTATATATAACACATGTGTTATATGATAATACATTTGTTAGTAGTTAGTAATGTATATCTTATGTTGTTAACGCACGTGTTATATTGTTAACACATTTTTTGTGCAGCAAAATATTTAAACAAACCAAACATACACAAAAACACAAGTGTTAAAAATACATACAATCTAAATATATGCCAAAAATATATTCAAAACACTAATAAACATACTACAACTCACAAATGTACTAGTTACAAAACCAAATTATCAACATAAAGTTTCTAAAAGTAATTATCACAAACAAATCACATAAAACTTGTCAAACTTCATTAGGTTTTTCCTTATTTTCATTCTCATTGTAGGTTCCCGTGACCTAGATCTACGAGGTAATCTTGTATATGTGAGTGCGGAATCCTCAAATATACACAAACGAGTAATACAAATGTGTAAAGATCACTTTTATTGAACGTAAACAAGTATTACATTCGAACAAGGATACAAACTCTCTCTTTTAGCTTTATACGAACTTGTACTAAGCTTCTAAAACTGAGTTCGAACTTACAACTCCGAAAAACCTCTTTATTTTTTAACACTTTCGGACTTGTGTATATATAGGCACCTAAGTTCGTACGAACTAAGGCACCTTCTAAGTTCGTACGAACTTAGGCACCTTCTAAGTTCATACGAACTTACTAAGTTCGTACCTACTCTAAGTTCGTACAAACCTACAAAATACACATACAAAACTTAAGTTAATAATTACAATGGTTAACAAAATGACTTATAAACCTGACTATTACAAACTAGAAGTTGTTGTCACACAATATGCACCAACAGACTCCCCCTTGACAATAGCTCTAGTTTCAATGCACCAACAGACTCCCCTTTGACAATAGCTCTGGTTTCACCCTAGATGTTGTCACCCGAGTTGTCTTCGATCTTGATTCTGATAAGCTCTTTTGTCTTCCTGCATAGAACACCTTTTCCACAAAGTCTTCACTTCCCTCTGACATCTTCAATCTTCATGTCTCTAACTATCTATGTAGCATCATGAAGCTTCAACAGATCATGTCATACACCCTCAAAAACTCTTGTAGTTTCCGACTTACCATTAGGAATTTCATCTTTTGCATATCTTAACTCCTCTAGGTCTATCACTACGATTCACCTTCAGACATTTCATCATTTTCTAAACTAAACTTCTCTAGGTATCCTCTAACTTAGACTTATCACTATTAAACTCGTCAGTTCAATGGTATCTGTCTCTGTTAGATTGACTAGACTCCCCTTTAACCTGTTCAAGCTAACTAAGTCTTCCAGTTGAAGAGTTAGGCAGCTCCCCATCATTTGGTTTACTGCTAGGCAGCTCACCAACATTCGGTCACTTGGATCATCATCTCTGTCTCAGTTTCTTTCTCAACGCATCCTCTTTACATCCAGTCTTCTCCACCTGCCAGGCTTTCCCCCCGAAGCTGCCACGCTCTTCAACAAGGGATTTATCTCCGCCTAAGCTGTGGTGAAATAGTTGTAATAGGTACGGTTGGAGTTTTTGTTGTGATTGTGGGTGTGGTGGTGGTTGTGGTTGTGGTTGTGGATTGGGACCTTCTAGTTAGTAATGAGGTATCATTATCAGAATCCGCATCGTCATCTTGCAATGTATAATCATCGTCTTCATTCAACTTATATTTGCCTTTATCCGTAGTAAGACAAGACCCTAAGTGAAATCCAAGTATTATTAGATCTAGATTCATCCAACTTGTGGAATATCATCTTCATCATCACTTTCATCAACACTCTCGGTCTGTTTACACACAAACCCCAATATCCTCTTCGAATTTAGATCTTCTAGCTTCAATGCTTTGTCATACCTATACTTTGAATTAATCGCATTCGAGTTGTTTCTCCAATTGTAGAGTTAAACAATCAAAAGTAATTATCTCCCCATTTAGTAAGAACTTAAATTTGTACATGTGAAGAGACAAAAATAACTAAGTATAAACAAACAAATATGAAATTATTCATATTAAAAAGCACATTCTATTTGTGAGAGTCACTGTTACGAAGATCATATTAGCCATAATGCGTACGATACACAGTTAGGAATTGAATTATTCCGATGTTATTATGTATGTAATTTATAGTTCACGACGATTATTGGTATTGTTGTCCACTTAAGCAGTCAACACTTAGAATTTTCAAGTACAATGTTAGTTATTGTTCACGATTATCTATGTATCTCACATTTGATATACACTTAGGATCGAGAAGGTCCAGAATTCCATTTAATGGATGTTTTTAATTTAATTTCATCTCTAAAATCAAGTCCTGTATATTAAGAGCAATGTACTTGTGTACATGTGAAGAGACTGGACGAGACTAGGGTTAGAATCAAACAAATCTAAAATCAAACCAGAGTTGACAGGTCTGTACTTTCGTACATAGTTTGACTAGAGACCTTGAAAGCGGTATTCTTGTTTCGCGGTCGAGTTTGCTCTATTTTTAGGATACACTGACTGAGTTTAGGTCAGCATGTTTCAAGATGTAGCAAAAGAAACAGTAAGTGAACCCCCGAGATGAATTCGTTTACATCTATCCATTAACATGTATTATGGTACAATCTATCTCCTAAGAATTAAGACTTAATGTCATACATCAAATAAGAGATTGCACAAAATAATCGTATTATTTAATATTGATTAGGTACTGTTGATACATCTTTGTGTGTCTGTCAGTTGGTCGAGTCTGTAATGTGTTAGTAAATGTAATTGACTTAGTTAGAATTTACATTTTCTGTGTTGTGTGACACAAGGCCTGTGTCGCATTAGTTGTAGTTGCGACACAAGGATTATGTCGCAATAGTGATCTCTGCGACACAAGGCTTGTGTCGCATAAGTCGGCCATATTAGTATAAATAGGTCTAATTACTTTGTAATTAGGTTAGACTTTTGATAGACTTTTAGAATATTATCTCTGCGTTTTTTAAGCTGTATTTGATCAGAGATTTTGTTTGAAGAAATATAAAGTGACTTTGTTCTTGTTCTTGATTGATTTAATCTTTATATTTCACATTGATTTGATCTTACGAATTCCGCACGTGAGATTAGTGACGATTTGATTAAAAGATCTGACATAGGGATCTACAATTGGTATCAGAGCCATAATCATTGATTTTGGTGGTATCAAATCGTTTGGATACGTGTTTTAATTACTTATTTTGATTATTTAACGTCTTTTTGGTGTTTGATCTTCATTATAGGTGTTTTGGAGCTGAAGATTGAAGTTTTTGAACCTTAAAAACTCAGTTTTTACGAACTTGTTCGATAAAAAACGTTTAGGTTTCAAAAAAAATCGTTTTTGAGGTTTTTTGGCATCTGACAGCGCCGTTTTGTGACACAAGCTTGCTACATAAATTTGTGTCGCTATAGGGTTTCTGCGACCTTAATTGTGCGACATAAGTTGCGACATAAGGTTCTTGCGACCTTAATCTTTGCGACATAGTGTTGCGACATACGGTGCGACATATAGTGCGACATAGTACTGCGCCATAGTCATTTTGCGACATAACCTCTGTGTCGCTGTTAGTACTTTTGCGACATAACCCCTGCGACACAACCTTCGTGTCGCATTCTTCAGTTTCCCTAAATTTCTGAAAAGTCTCTCGAGCCCATTACAATGTCTGCTTCTACATCAACATCTCTTCAACAGGTTGGGGCTATGTTAAAGCATAATAGTGAGGTGGGTTCAACAAATAAACCACCTATGTATACAAATGGTATGAATTATTCGGACTGGCGTCAAAGATTTGAAGCATTTGTATCATTCAATGATCCTGAAATGCTTATATACTTGGAGGAAAGATATGAACGTCCTTTAAAAACCGGTGTTCATAATGGACCTATTCCTGAAAAGTCCATTAAGTCTTTGACACCTGAGGAACGTAAGGCCTTTGACACTGAGAGAAAGACATATTCTACTATTACCATGGCCTTACCTCAACAGTTATTGAGACAATTACGACACCACAAAACTGCATATGATTTATGGACTGGTTTTGAAAAGAAGTGTGGTGGAAGTACTCAATATAAAAAGAACAAACTGGATCTAGTCAAGAAACAGTCTGAAGTCTTTAACATGCTGCCTACTGAATGTCTTGAAGAAATGTGCAGTCGATACTCACAGCTTGTGAGTGAATTAGTCGAGGGAGGAGTTACTCTCGACAAAACTGATGTGAACAAGAAGCTTTTGGGTTCCTTACCCAAAAAGTGGAATACTAGAGTACTACTGATGGAAAAAGACAAAGACATCATGGGCATGGAGCTTGATGATTTGGTAGGACAAATTGCTGCTGATCTTCTTGACATGCAGAAAAAGGAAACTAAAGCTACTGCACACCTTCAAAATCCAAAGTTATATGGTGTGGATGTTCCTGCTGCAGCGACTCAAGCTGCTAGTTCTGCATTCTTCTCTGGGGTTCTGGTGCTCCAAGTACTTCTAGTGGTTTTGGATATATTACCTCCTCAGGTGGAGGTGATACCTATTCAAATTTCCAAGGTGCATCTCCTGCAGTTGCTGAAGAACATGCAGCTGTCTTTACTGCTTTCTTGTCTGCTTATGATGATTTTCTGTCAAACAAGAACAGTACCCTGAATCTGACTGAAGAAGATTTCAGTCAAATTGATCAAGAAGAGCTTGAGCGTATGGATCTGAAATGGAGTATGGCTATGCTCACAAGACGTGTCAAAAACTTCTTGAAAAGACTGGAAGGAAGAACGTAATTGATCCAGAAGAGAAGGGTCTGGGTTTTAATAAGAGCAAGGTGAAATGCTACCAGTGTCATAATTATGGACACTTTGCTCGTGAATGTGATCGTAAGAAGAAACCCACCTTCTGGTTTATCTAAACCTTCGCAGTATACTTCATCTGATAAGGCCAGAAATGATGAGAAAGCGATGGTTTCCGCTACTTTGCTGCTTTCTAATAATGCTTGGGAATGGTCTGATCCAGATGAAGAAGATACAGAAAGAGCACTAATGGCTAAAGTGCATGAGGTAGATTATGAACCTTTATCCTGTGTATCATGCATTAAATTAACTAACCAGCTAAACAGGTATAGAGAGGACACCAAACGCCTTAACACTATCATTGAAAATTTAAATGAAACAAATGACATGTTAAGAAACAGTGATAAGGCAAGTGGTGAGAAGTTAAAAGCTGTTTTGGAAGAGAAAAGAGAATTAAAGGCAAAAATCTTTGAACAACAAGATGAGATTGGTAGCTATGTGGATATGCTATCATTTGTTAAGAAAGAACTTGTTGAATCTCAAACTGAGGTTCTAAATATAAAGAAAAAGCTTTCTAACTTTTCTGCCTCCTCTCTAGTTTTTGATGAAATCCTATAGGCACAGAGGACGGATACCAAAAGCAAGGCAGGACTTAGTTATCATCAAGTCCCACCTCCTAAGGATTATCTTCCCATGCCTGTCAGGGAAAATATTAATGACTTGACACCTATCTATACAAAGATAGATGTCAAACATGTTAAACCTGCAGTTAGCATTAAAATAAGTAAGTCTGAGTTAGTTAAGGCTGAAAATGTCATCACTACATCTCCACAACCTGCAACTAGTAAGCCCGAGCCAGTTAGGGCTAATACTAGTGAGTCTGAAACAAGTAAGACTCAAAAGGTTGAGAAAGTTAAGCCTATTAAGGCTGAGGTTCATCAGACTGATCTAATTAAGTCTGATATTGTTGTTGAGCCTAAGTTAGGAAAGGCTCTGTCTGTTCTTCCTCGTATTATTGAAGAGGAAATTGAAATTGAGGACATAACTGAGCAAGAGTATAAACCGATAAAGAAAACTGTTAAGCCTGAAAATCACATAATTACTATTGAAAGAAATGAACAGGCTAAGTCAAAAGGAAAAGGTAAAGCTATGGCTGAACCTCAAAAGAAGATTATTTCTAAATCGACTATTCAAAATAAATATTCTAAACATATTCCTAAAGCATCTCCTGTTGAATATTCACGTCAATGTGAATGTTCAACAAGTGCTTCTTTTGGTCGTGCTCATCGGTTTATTCCTCAATCTCAATCAAGTGTTGAGCATCGATCTTGTAATGTCGCTAGATCTTGGTTCGATAACGGATTATCTTTAAGTATTGAGGTGTGGAATCCCTCAATACGTTAGGTTTAAGCTTATATAACTTTATTATCAATTAAAGGGCTTCGTTTTGATTATTAACTAAGTTAATCACTCAAAACCGAGCCTTTAATACTATAATAAATATATCTGCACGAAAAACGAGGAGAATAATTAAATATTTGGTGTGTGTAATTATGGCACAGATTTCTAGATTTTTTCAATAAATGAGCAGCAATAAATATTTATATTTGTTTCAACTCGCAGTCCATGGGCCTTGCGAGTTGACTCAACTCGCAGCCCATGGGCCTGCGAGTCCAGATGGCATTGCGAGCCCAGATCTCAACTCGCAGGTGAGACTTGCGAGTCCAGATGGTCTGCGAACTGAGATCTCAGCTCGAAAGTCTTGTTGACTTGCGAGTTGACTTCTCAATTTGCGATTTTGATTTTAACTTGAAATCGATAATTATCAAATAACTTTTAACAATTAATAATAACAAGTTAATATCATACATTTACAAGTCTAGACCAATTATACA
The DNA here is from genome assembly GCA_963921325.1 of Logfia minima. Taxonomy (NCBI): domain Eukaryota; kingdom Viridiplantae; phylum Streptophyta; class Magnoliopsida; order Asterales; family Asteraceae; genus Logfia; species Logfia minima. The sequence goes on along the minus strand of OY992774.1, from coordinate 17,706,737 downwards.
AGTTTGACAATAAATACACTAGTCCTATTCAAGCTAGATCTGTTGTCACAATAACATGTCCCAACAGACTCCTCCTTGACAATAGCTCTAGCGTCGTTATCTTCAACTTCAAAATCCTTGGTCTTTACGTGTAAATACTGCTTCCCATATGAATCTTCATTCTGACACAAGTCTTTACCATTAATTGATAATCTCTTGCAAGATCACCCTATGCTTCAGTCGACAAGATCCTGTTTTCATTTAACTTTAACAGGTCCTTCTTCGACAGATTCATCAGGTGTCGATGGTCATAGACTGTCAGAATTACTCTCTCTCCTCCTTCGACTTCATCATCAGCTTCAACCATGACAGCTTCACCAGTCTTTGAGTCCACGTGCCAGTTCAGAAGATTTCCCAGAATATTCTGTGGCATTGTCTTCAGTGGTATTTGCTGTACACATTTGACAGCTGGATAAGTCTTTTTCCTTAATCTTCGGCCAGTTCTCTGACTTCGTTCCTTTAATTTGATCGTCTTTCCGACTCTTGGCTTAATCTTCTCAAACTTCATTGATCTACCCTCAGTCCGAATGATTCTCTCAACATAAGTTGCGTAGGGATCATTACTGGGATTTATCAGTTCTAAGCGTGCCAAGTCTCGAATTTCAAATCGAGGAAGCGAACTGAATACTTTGAGCTTCTTATGAAAATATTGAACTCCGTCAAACCTTTTGATAGCGAAAAGTTTCAAGTCAGAATCAAAATACCAGCCGATGATCCCCTTCCTTGAAGCTTTCTTTCCAGTTATATCTACTTCAGACATCCCAACCTTTTGCTTTCTCCTTTTCAGAGGTCTAAACATGGGATTGTTTCTGAGTTTTTCTGGAAGGTCATCTTCTGATTCAGAAATGGTTGATTCATCTAGATTTTCATCTAAATCAACAACCCTTTCTCCATCTTCTTCCTGGATGACCACTTTAGTTGTAGATGGGCTTACGATGTGTTCAACAACATCAGCGTCAAGATCTACACACTCGTCTGCCTCATCATTAACAATGAAAGTCCAATCTTCAGGAGGTACAAACTCTCCTTCTTCAAGGTCAAAGTCAATGTCCTCATCTAATTCATCTGGCATGTCGCCTTCAGAATCTGATAAGTTCAACATTTCATGACCTATAGAAATACATACACAAATAGATTAATATCATAAGTTCTTTCTTTGATTTCCCTGAATCAATCTAAGAGATTTTTTTTTATTATTAATCCCTTTGTGTATTTAAAATATATTATATATACACTTATTCAAATCTTTCATCGATTATGATAATCGATCTAAAATTTGAATAAGTCTTATAAAATAAGCGATCATTATATATTATATGATCTTATAACTCTTTCATCGATCATAGTCAATCTAGAATTACAAAGGCTTATAATATACAAACATTCATAATTATAACATTTTAAACATTCAAGTTTAAACATCTTAATTACAGAATTATATTACAAAATAATTCAAAGTTACAATGTATTAATAATTACAATCAGTCTATATTAATACAAGTGTCACCTTCAACAGCTCCACCCTTATCAGCACCAGCACCAGCTCCACTACCACTTCCACTAGCTCCAGCAGACTCCCCCTGAAGTGTAGTCTGCTGACCAGTCGTTGAAGGACCAGCCAGCTCACTTTCCTTTTCAGCAGAGGGATCATCGTCTTCATCATTCTTCTTTTTCTTTGCAAGCTCATCTTCTTTACAAGACTCTTGGTAGGCCTTTATCTCCCCCTGAGATGGCACGTCCTTCAGAAAGGTGTGAGCAAGGCGATTAAGTCTATCAATTTGCCTCTGTTTGTCAGCTACATCATCTATCAGATTGTTATTCGTCTTGATGAGCAGTGAATAGGCATCATTCTGATTAGTCATGTTATCAGACATAGACAGCATTTGAGAAATCAAGAATTTGACGGTTTCTTCCAACTCTCGAACTCTGGACTCTAAGCTATTAATACGATCAGAATCAGTCGTAGAGGAGGTGGATGGAGCAGCAGTAGTTGTGGTTGGTGGCGTGGGAGCGGGCGGTTGCATTTTCTTTGCTATCTCGGTAGCAACATCGGTTAATAGACGCGCCGCAACCCTGCTAGATTTGGTAGTTGGGTGCGAAGACGGGCGAACCAAAGCAGCAATCATTTCAGCCTCTGTGGGCGTAGAACTTGATTGTATAGGAGCTGCAGAGGTTGAAGCTGTTTGCCTGATCAGCTTGCGAGGTCGAGTAATAAGCACCTCCTCTTCTTCTTCTTCTTCTTCTTCTTCTTCGTCAACCAAAACAAAATCGGGATCTTGGTCCACGGCTTTCCTCTTTAACTTCAATGCCGGATCCATAATCAATTTTGATCCTTGACGAATCATCCCTTCAGGGATACCGGAGACAAACCCTGGTGGTCCAGTCTCATCATCATCATCATCAGCATCAGACGCAGATTCAGAAGCAGAAGCAGCTTCTCCATCTCTGCCCGATGGCCCAACAGCATCAGATGCCTCAATAGGTAGAGGTGTACCAGAGGTACTCGGACCTGCAGCCAAAAATTGATCTATATCTTTAAAGACCTTATCAGTGTCCTCTTCAACTCGTGGTGGCTCAGCAATATATTGATCCACATCCTGCAAGATAGGATCATTTATTCGGGCCAGTCAGAAAGAAGAGTTTGGGAGGAGCTTCGTATTGCCTAGTTGTGACGGATGATCATTCGCGGTTTTCTTGGGTATATTTTCTGAAGACCAAGTATGAAGTGCCTGAGATTCTCATCTATCTATTCGATAAACTGCGAAATCTTTGTGAGTTAAGAATCAAGAAGATAATGAGTGATAACGGTACAGAGTTTAAGAACTCGATTATGGAAATGTATTGTTTGAGTAATGGTATTGAACACCAATTCAGTGCCGCAAGGACTCCACAGCAAAATGGGATTGCAGAACGAAAGAATAGGACGTTGATTGAAGCTGCACGAACTATGTTATCTGACTCTAAGCTTCCAATCACTTTCTGGGCCGAAGCTGTGAATACGGCCAACTACGTCCTGAATCGGGTGTTAACGGTTAAGAAGAAGAACAAGACATCCTATGAGTTGTTCAACAACAGAAAGCCTAATCTACAGTTTCTTGAACCGTTCGGCTGCTTATGCACGATTATGTACACCAAGGAACGAATTGCTAAGTTCGGTGAGAAATCATGTGAAGGCGTCTTCCTAGGGTTCTCTAACAACTCACCGAATAAACGTGTGTATAACCATGTAACCAAGCGTGTGGAAGAACACTTTGAGGTCACCTTCTTCCACTACACTGACAACCCTTAGGGAAAGGGACCCGAATACTTGTTTAATTATCAAACATTGTTCGATTCCTTCAATCTTCCTGAGGAACATGAAGAAGAGGAAATGGTGACACTGCTTCATGGGTTAGATATTGTATCCAACACTTCACCTATTTTTGTGTCTTCACCACCTCCTGCCACACCCGCCTCTGATCCTGTTGTCACTAGTGACTCTCCGTCTCCTCCTATTACGGAGGTTGTTCCTGATTCTTCCAATGATGAGGAACCAATGTTTGAGGCTTCCGACCTGTCACCTATATCTGAACCTGAACCGTTACCGGCATCTGACCTTGCTGACTTACCTGATCTTGAGCTCGAACTTGAGGCTGATTCAACGAACCTTGATTCTGTCATCGTTCCAGCTGAAATTCCGAGTTCTCGTATCAATGTGTCACATCCTGTTAACGCCATACTTGGTGATTTGCAAAAGGGAGTGTTGACCCGACGCCAACTTGCTGCTGCTGAATCTGCTTCGACGTCATCACCTGCTGCAGCCGCTGAGCCTGTATGTCTTGCTTCGCAAATTCAAGAATGTTATCTATCACAAGTTGAGCCGAAGAAGACTGCTGATGCGTTGAAGGATCCATACTCGGTTGAGGCGATGCAGGAAGAGCTTCAACAGTTTAAAAAGCTGCAAGTGTGGACTTTGGTACCGTTGCCCAAGGGTGTTCATCCCATTGGTACTCATTGGGTCTATCGTGGAAGAAGGACGATCGGGGCGTTGTTATTCGCAACAAAGCATGTCTAGTGGTCCAGGGTTTCACTCAAATTGAAGGCTTGGACTATGACGAAGTGTTTGCACCGATTGCTCGTTTGGAATCGATCCGCATTTTCCTGGCGTATGCTTCCTTCAAAGGTTTCGGGTATATCAACTTGACGTGAAAAGCGCTTTTCTGTATGGTCAAGTGGTCGAAGAGGTCTACGTCAAACAACCGCCTGGTTTTGAAGACTCTGTCCATCCAAACTACGTATGCAAGCTGGACAAGGTGTTGTATGGTCTTCATCAAGCTCCTAGAGCTTGGTATGAGAGACTTGCAACTCATCTGCTGAAAAATGGCTTCGTACGAGGCACGATCGACAGTACCCTTTTCATCAAGCATGACGGGAATGATCTTTTATTAGTACAGGTATATGTGGATGACATCATCTTTGGTTCTACCAAGGATGATATGTGTCGTGACTTCGAGCGGATCATGAAGTCAGAATTTGAGATGAGCGCTATGGGGGAGCTGAAATTTTTCTTTGGGCGTACAAGTCGACCAGTCTGCTAAGGGGATTTACATTCATCAGTCTAAATATGTCAATGATATGCTTACGCGGTATAACTTGACTGACTCTAAATCCTATGGGACGCCTTTAGAGCTGAATCATCACCTGGGTCCAGCGGAAGATGAAGAGGACTGTCCGGAAAAAGATTACCGATCTATGATTGGTTCTCTGATGTATCTCACTGCATCACATCCGGACATTGTCTTTGCCGTCTCTCTCTGTTCCAGGTATCAGGCTAAACCGAAGGTGTCTCACATGAAGGCAGTTAAGCGAATCTTCGGTTATCTCAAATATAGACCAACCCTTGGTCTATGGTATTCTAATGAGAAAACCTTCAGGCTCACCGCTTACTCGGACTCGGATTATGGGGGATGCAATATGGATAAGAAGTCTACTTCTGGTGGATGTCAGTTTCTTGGACCACGGCTCGTATCATGGCAATGCAAAAAGCAAACGACTGTCTCTACCTCAACCGCAGAGGCTGAATACATTGCTGCCAGTTGCTGTTCCCAGGTTCTTTGGATACAACACCAGTTGCGCGATTACGGTTTACTCTTAACTATGACTCCTATTCATATAGATAATACTGCTGCTATATGTATTACACGTAATCCTGTCCAACATTTTAAGACCAAACACATAGAAATTAGGTTTCATTTCATTCGTGATTGCTATGAGAAACACCTAATTGATCTGGTCCAAATAGATACCCTTAAGCAGAATGCTGACTTGTTCACCAAAGCCTTTTCCCGTGCTCGTTTCGATGAGCTAGTCAACATGATAGGGTTACGTTTCTTTCAAATTCAAAAGTAATATTTGTGACCTTATTATGTTATACATAATAAGTAAAGCAATAGCCACTCTTTGTGCTTACTAGCATTAAAGAAAACCAACGTTGCAACATTTGCAAAAGACGTTCAATTGTGTCTATAAACAACTAGGGAGATGATAGTACATTAGGAGACATCCCTCACAGGCAATCTTAAGTTTTATCCTTGATGTATCAGTAGGTTTATCTCGTATATGTTATACATGTCCTTACAAACACTTGTTTCATTGCACATATTGGTAGGCATTTTCATACTCTTCTTTGAGCAACTAAGAAATCCTTTAATCTGTGTTTATTCTTTTGTGATGACCAACATATGATGTATTACAATGTGTCTTAATTCCTATGTATCAGCTTGCCATGCTTTTATTAACCTGAGCTTGTATCTGACAACATTTGGGGATTTATGCTGTCTGTCTCCTTTGTTGTACGTCCGTACAGACCTGGTTTCAGTCAGCATACTTTCAACATACTAAGCAAACAAAAGTCAAAGCACTTTCAAGTCTTATAAAATCAAAGACACCTCACAAGGTCGCCAAACGGTTTGACCAAGTCTGGTTTTGCTTAAACCTGAATCCAGTTAAGTCGCTTTGTTGTACGTTAGTACAGAGTTGTCACCGCTGGCTTGATTCTTAAAAATGTTGAATTCAAATACTTTCTCTAAACAATCGAAGTCTTGGGCATGTCTTGATACTAGGAGTATATCTATGTGGGATTCACGGAGCTATACTCACTCTCACAATAACTGCTAAAGCTTGACGTTGAGTGTGTTACATGTTTAAGTGGACAAACAATACCGATAATCGTCTTGTTACAGATTGTTACTCAGGCTTGTTAACTTTTCTTGTTAAATTTAAATTTGGACAACTATACGGATAATCGAATTACAATTTGACATCGTCTTGCGAGCCTCTCTTTCTAATATGATCCCTAAATAGACACTTCTTAACACGTTAGTTCATTTTAGTTTATTCTATGTCTGTTTATGTTAAATTTCTTTTCTAAGTGTCACAAATAAAAAATTAAAATTTAACCCTTGATTGACTTCTGCAACACAAGGCTTATGTCGCATAATTGTGTTGACCACACAGCGACACAAGTCTTGTGTCGCACCCTTATGTTGCTGCCTTGTGTCCCGGGTATAAATACCCTCGTGTCGCTGTAATTAGTTTTTAATTACCAGCGACACAAAATTCAAATCCTGCGACACAAATTGGAACCTGCGACACAACTCTCGGTTCAAATTTTTCAACTTTTTTGCGCATTTTCTGTGGATTTCCGTTCGTTTCTTCACTTGTTTCGTGTTCTCCTTACTTCAACGCATCAATAGGTACCAGTTTTACCCTTTATCATTACGTATTCATGATAACATTCGCATTTTAAGTTTCTTTTTTTTAGGTTTTATGTATTTGCAAAATTAATTATTCTAGCGTGTTTAAATACGTGTAATACTTATTGAATAATGCTCCTGGCATGCTTGTGGATCTTTAGAATCATTTGAAACTCAAAAACACCAAATTTTTTCAAATCTGCAAATCTGGTTTTCATCGTGTTCATCTTTGCGACATAACCTGCGACACAGCTTTGTGTCGCAGGATCTGTTCAGTTTTATGTCACTGCATTTCTGCGACACAATCCTTATGCTGCTGATCTATTATGCAACACAACCATTATGTCGCTTAAAATCATTAAATTGATTTAATTGCAAAACTGCGACATAAAGAGTTATGTCGCTGTTTTATCTTGCGACACAAGACTTGTGTCGCAGTACCTTTTTATTTGAAAAATGTCTGTCTTTAAAAACGTGTTTATGTCTAATGGCTTCCAAGTTTATTATCTTTTTACAGATATGGCTCACGTCAATGCTTTCTTCTGGGAACCGAGACATAATGTCACGGCTTTCCTCGATGATGACAAAGAATCGGCGGCGCCGTACCGCCCGATGATCGCTTTTCTTTGCCGATCCAGAATATATACTACGATCACAGCCACCACCACCATCTATCGGGATCATGTCTCCGAATTCTGGGCTAATGCCAGTGTCAATTCGGATCTCGAGTTCACCCGGATCATCTCTCGGGTAAGATCGCGAGATTATTCTTTCTGAGCAGATCATTCGGGATTTCTTTCAGTTTCCTGATGCCTCTGACATGCCGGTGGCTTATGCACAATCTTTTATTGCTGGGGGTATGGCACGCCTCGGCTATCCGACTATTCCTCGTGATCAATATCGCAAGGCTTATCTCACCAAGGTCTGGCGTTACTTGATGCACGTCATGATCGTTTGCCTCTCTGGCAGGAACGCAAGTTTCGATGGTATGTATAACACCCCTCTTTCTATTTAAGAATATAATATTAATAAACTCGGAAGCATGAATTTAAAATACATTACCTTAGTATATATCAAACATTACACATAAACAGTTTACATTTTTCAATATTTACATTACATTCAAACTGTTTAAGACTACCAAAGGCGGGGTATTATAAAAATTCTCCAAACAAGGTTTATTACAAAAAACATATCAGAGTCCTAGAGCGAAGTCAAACATTCCCTTGATCAACCAATCACCTCCCGCACCTACAATAATCAAAACATATCCTGCAGGAAGTAAAATGAGGGGTTAGCACAAAGCTAAGTGAATAGATTCATCACACTCCATTCAACTTAGCATAACTAGCAGTTTACACCAAATAATCGTAAACACACATAATTCAATGAGGATCGGTGGCTCTGGGGATATCATAATACCCGGGGATTCCCCCAAGAACACTTACCGTCAATCCGTATGGCCAATACAGAATAGACCGATAACTACTGGTTATTAAACACATACACAGGTCTCAAACACAACAAATGAATCAAAACCTGTGTAAAACACATAATAACCAGAAGTCCAACTACACGTTGACCTCAATAACATAGTACACATAGTTCACATATCACGTAGATCAATAATCAATAATCAAGACTAAACAGTCTAATACACATCTACGTTTACTTGTTGTAACCAATTAGTTACAACTAAATCAAATGATGAGTTCCGAATCCACTCACCGATACCTCTGACGTCTCCACACTCAGGATTCTAATATCACTGAGTCTTACGTTGATCTGAAATAGAAAATCATACACAAGTCAGAAGTTCGTTCCATAAACATCATTATAGCCTATTTATCAAATCAGGTAATCCCTGAAGTCTAGGCAAACAAAAGTTCAATCAGAAATGAACTTAGAAAAATCCCGCAATGACGTTTAAAACTGAAAAATGCTATTTTCGGGTCCTAGATGACCCCGGATGGCCAAAAACTGCCTAGGCTATTAGATTATAGCCTTGATCACTAGGTCGTTTCCGATTGACCATGCGAATTTCAACTAAATCTGAGTTAGTGATATTTTCACAAAACCGCGTCTCAAATACACATACGCATTTTCAAAATTTGCAAAACAAAAATCTCTTTTATAAACTTAGCGACACAACCATTGTGTCGCACCACAAACCCTTGCGACACTACCACTGTGTCGCACAACAGTACCCTGCGACACTAACATTGTGTCGCAATAACCAATATGGCCGCCTTAAGCGACATAACCACTGTGTCGCTGAACTTTCAAGCGACACAACCTGCGACACAAGCCTTGTGTCGCAAAGATGAACAAACCAGTTCCCAGATTCAAAATTCACGAAATCAAACATGTAATACTCAAATTAACTTATTCCAATCCATGAAATTCACTTATAAACAACAATAACACATAATAATTACAACCTTACCTCAGATTCACAGCTAATAAGCTCAAATTGAATCAAAACCCAACTTTCCCTTATTTCTCTCTAATTCTCTCTCTAGAAACGATTTTAAGTGTTTGGAAATGTTTGGAAATGCTCTGGAAGTATTTGGGCGGCGATTATATATATATAATTTCAAATTACACTTAAGCTCCTTAATTAATTTCAGTTCAGCCCGTTTTACGACACAGTCCTGCGACACAACCCTTGTGTCGCACAGACACCACCTGCGACACAACCCTTGTGTCGCAGAAAATCAAAAACTTACAAATTTTAAATCTACTAATATTTTACAATAAAACACATATTATTAAATAGTTCTAAAACAATTAAATAATCAATTAAAATAATGGAAATTACCAGACCGAATGATAGGATGTTACAGTATGAGCCTGTCTACAGCATCCGCTATGCTTGCACTGGTCTACAACAAACCCTATAACTTCTCGGGTTATATCTTTTGGATTTTGGTAGACAACGCAAAGGCAGGGGAGGGACAGTGGGCTTTATACCCACGTTTTGTTCAGTTGTTGATCAACCACTTGCTCCCGGGTTTACCGGTGGCTCCGCAGCACCAGTTTCGCCCTACACCGATGAATACACGTATTTTCATTGTTGATGCATCTTAGTGTGTCTGTCAGTTGGTCAAGTCTGTAATGTGTTTGTTAATGTAATTGAGCCAGTTAGAATTACATTTTCTGTGTTATGCGACACAAGGCCTGTGTCGCATTAGTTGTAGTTGCGACACAATGCTTATGTCGCAATAGTGATCTATGCGACACAAGGCTTGTGTCGCATTAGCCGGCCAGTTTGTTTAGTATAAATACCTAAATGTTAGGTTTTTAGAAAGAGACTTTTTGGGAGTTTTCACACACACTTATTCTCTGTTTGGCTGCTGTATTTATTGAGAGAATATTTGAGAAAGAAATATAAAGTATTATTATTAATTTGCACTTCATTGTTCTAAGCTTTATATTCTTTGTGTTTGTGTTTGTCTCAACCATTCGATTTGATTAAAAGATCCATCCTAAGGGATCTACAATTGGTATCAGAGCCATAATCATTGATTTTAGTGGTATCAAATCGTTTTGGTAAGTTTTTAATACTTATTTTGATTATTTAACATTTTTTTGGTGTTTGATCTTCATTATAAAGTGTTTTGGAGCTGAAACTTGGAGTTTTTAAGCCTAAAAAACTAAGCTTTTACGAAGTTTTTCGTTAAAAAATCATTAGGTTTCGAAATTTTTCGTTTTTGAGTTTTCTGGGGTCTGACAGCGCCGTTTTGCGACACATGTCTGCGACATTAATTTGTGTCGCTAATAGGGTTTTAGCGACCTTAATATTTGCGACATAAAAGTTGCGACATACTTGTTTTGCGACACAAGGTCTGCGCCACAGATATCTTGCGACACAATATTTGTGTCGTTGTAAGATCTTCTGCGACACAAGTTGCGACACAACATTAGTGTCGCTAACTCCAGTTTTAGCAAAAAAAAAAAAATTTTAAAAGTCTCTCGAGCCCGTTACGATGACGTCTTCTGCATCAGCATCTATTCAACAAGTTGGGGCTTTGTTAAAACATAATAGTGAGGTGGGTTCAACAAATAAACCACCTATGTATACAAATGGAATGAATTACTCGGATTGGCGTAAGAGATTTGAAGCATTTGTATATTTCAACGATCCTGAAATGCTAATTTATATGGAAGAAAGATATGAACGCCCCGGGAGGACCGGTATCTTTGATGGACCTATTCCTGAAAAATCCATTAAGTCTATGACTCCTGAGGAACGTAAGGCTTTTGACACTGAAAAGAAGACTTACTCTGCTATTACCATGGCTTTACCTCAACAGATTCTCCGACAACTTCGTCACCACAAAACTGCATATGATTTATGGATTGCTTTTGAAAAGAAATGTGGTGGCAGTGATCAGTACAAACGGAACAAACTGGATCTAGTCAAGAAACAGTTTGAAGTCTTTGACATGGTGCCTACTGAATCTCTTGAAGATATGTGCAGTAGATATTCACAGCTTGTTAGTGAATTAGTCGAGGGAGGTGTAAATCTCGACAAAACTGATGTTAACAAGAAGCTTTTGGGTTCCCTACCCAAAAAGTGGAATACACGAGTGCTGCTGATGGAAAAAGATGAACACATTATGGACATGGAGCTAGATGATTTGGTTGGACAGAGTGCTGCTGATCTCTTAGATATGCAGAAAAAGGAAACCAAGGCTACTGCACACCTTCAGAACCCTAAGTTATATGGTGTGGATGTTCCCGCTGCAGTAACTCAAGCTGCTGGTTCTGCATTTTTCTCTGGAGGTTCTGGTAGTTCTGGTGCCCCAAGTACATCTGGTGGATTTGGATATACCACCATCAACTCTTCAAGTGGGAGTGTTGCTTATTCAAACTTCAAAAGTGCATCTCCTGCAGTTGCTGAAGAACATGCAGTTGTTTTTTCAGCTTTCTTGTCGGCTTATGATGACTTCCTATCCAACAAGAACAACACTGTGGATCTGACTGAAGAAGATTTCAGTCAAATTGATCAAGAAGAGCTTGAGCGTATGGACTTGAAGTGGAGCATGGCTATGCTCACAAGAAGAGTCAAGAACTTCTTGAAGAAAACTGGAAGGAAGAATGTCACTAATTCGGAAGAGAAGGGTCTGGGTTTTAACAAGAGCAAGGTGAAATGCTACCAATGTCATAACTATGGACACTTTGCTCGTGAATGTGACCGCAAGAAGAACCCACCTTCTGCCTTATCTAAACCTTCTCAGTACAACTCAACTGATAAGACCAAAAATGATGAGAAGGCAATGGTTTCCGCTGCACTGCTGCTTTCTAACAATGCTTGGGAATGGTCTGATCCAGATGAGGATGATGCAGAAAAGGCACTGATGGCTGAGGTGCATGAGGTAGATGATGAACCTTTATCATGTGTTTCGTGCATTAAATTGACTAACCAACTGAACAGGTATAGAGAGGATACCAAACGCCTTAACACTGTTATTGAAAATTTAAATGAAACAAATGACATGTTAAGAAACAGTGATAAGGCAAGTGGTTTAAAGTTAAAAGCTATTTTAGAAGAGAAAAAGGAATTGAAAGCTAAAATTTTTGAACAACAAGATGAAATTGGTAGCTATGTTGATGTACTATCATCTGTTTAAAAAGAACTTGTTGAATCTCAAACTGAGGTTCTAAATTTAAAGAAAAAGCTTTCAAACTTTTCGGTCTCCTCTCTAGTCTTTGATGAAATCCTACAGGCACAGAGGACCAATACCAAAAGTAAGGCAGGACTTGGTTTTCATCAAGTCCCACCTCCTAAGGATTATCTTCCCATGCCTGTTAGGGATAATGTTAATGACTTAATGCCTATCTTTACAAAGATAGATGTTAAACCTGTCAAACCTGCTGTTAGCATCAAGATAAGTAAGCCTGAGCTAGTTAAGGCTGAAACTGTCATCACTGCATCAAAACAACCTGAAACTAGTAGGCCCGAGCTAGTTAGGGCTAATACTAGTGAGTCTGAAACAAGTAAGACTCAAAAGGTTGAGAAAGTGAAGCCTGTTAAGGCTAAGATTCATCAGACTGAGCTAATTAAGTCTGAGAATATAGTTGAGCCTAAGTTAGGAAAGGCTCTTTCTATGCTTCCTCGTATTACTCAAGAGGAAATTGAAATTGAGGACATAACTGATCAAGAGTTTAGACCAGTAAAGAAAAATGTCAAGCCTGAAAATCATATAATTACTATCGAACGAAATGAACAGGCTATAACAAAAGGAAAAGGTAAAGCTATCGCTGAACCTCAAAAGAAGATTGTTTCTAAACCAACTATATTAAATAAATCTTCTAAAAATTCTTCTAAAGCATCTCTTGTTGAATGCTCACGTAAATGTGACTATTCAACACATGCTTCTTTTGGTCAAGCTCATCGGTTTATTCCTCAATCTCAATCAAGTGTTGAGCATCGATCTTGCTTCTACTGCAAGAAGCAAGGTCATTTGATAAATGTTTGTCCCATGCTTGCGAAGAAACAATATGGGAAACAGGTTTCGCGAGTCTCAAAATTTAAGAATCCTTCAAAGAAGTCTATTTCAATGAAAGACTTAAAGACTCCTGTCCCAGTTGTCAAAGTCAACAAAGTTGAGCAAAATACTTTGCAAAACTTAAAGCTTAAAGTCGTTGACTCGCAAGCATCCAAACCAAAGCAGGTTTAGAAGATTAAAGAATCTTGCAAAGATTCTACGTCCGACAATACCTCATCAGTCAAACATTCTAAACTGTTTGAAAACAAAGTTTTGACTGATGTGGTCATTGTTGATGATGTTACTGGAGTACCCAAGACTATAAAGGTTTGGGTCTCCATTTCTAACTAATTTACCTTATTTGTGGTGCTACAGCAACCTGAATCTGTAAAGAATAGTAAATGGTATATCGACAGCGGTTGTTCTCGGCACATGACTGGTGATGTTTCCCTTTTATCTGAGGTTCATGCTTACAATGGAGGTTATGTCGCCTTCGCTTGTGATAAAGGGGGAGTTATTTCTGGTCAGGGTACGCTTACTAATGGAATGGTAAGCTTTGAGAAGGTGAATTTTGTAGAACAATTGCAACACAATCTTCTTAGTGTCTCTCAAATGTGCGATAAAAAGTACACTACTACTTTCACAGACATTGAGTGTTGTATATTGAAGCCGGGATTTGTAATCCCTGACGAATGGTTGCTACTGAGGGCACCTCGGGAGCGAGACACGTATATGCTTGACATGAGTACTGTGGAAACTACACAGCTCACATGTCTTCTATCTAAAGCTCCCGAGAAGGAATCGTTATTATGGCACAGGCGTATGGGACACTTGCACTTTCGCAAGATGAACTACCTGATCAAGAATGATCTAGTGCGAGGTGTCCCTAAGCAATCCTTTGGACTGAATGATCACTACGTCCCTTGTCAGAAAGGAAAGCAACACAAGAAGTCTCACAGACCGAAGCTGGCTAATTCAACTGAGAAGCCCTTGGAGCTGTTTCACATGGATTTATTCGGGCCAGTCAGAAAGAAGAGTTTGGGAGGAGCTTCGTATTGCCTAGTTGTGACGGATGATTATTCGCGGTTTTCTTGGGTTTGTTTTCTGAAGACCAAGGATGAAGTGCTTGAGATTCTCATCTATCTATTCGATAAACTGCAAAATCTTTGTGAGTTGAGAATCAAGAAGATTAGGAGTGATAACGGTACAGAGTTTAAGAACTCGACTATGGAGCTGTACTGTTTGAGCAATGGTATTGAACACCAATTCTGAACGTAAGAATAGGACTTTGATTGACGCTGCACGTACAATGCTATCTGACTCTAAGCTTCCAATCACATTTTGGGCCGAAGCTGTGAATACGGCCTGCTACGTTCTGAATCGGGTGTTAATGGTTAAGAAGAAGAACAATTGCAACGCAATCTTCCTACTGTCTCTCAAGTGTGCGATAAAAAGTAAACTACAATTTCACAGACATTAAGTGTTGTATATTGAAGCCGGGATTTGTAATCCCTGAAGAATGGGTGCTACTGAGGGCACCTCGGGAGCGAGACACGTATTTTCTTGACATGAGTACTGTGGAAACTACACAGCTCACATGTCTTCTATCTAAAGCTCCCGAGAAGGAATCGTTATTATGGCACAGGCGTATGGGACACTTGCACTTTCGCAAGATGAACTACCTGATCAAGAATGATCTAGTGCGAGGTGTCCCTAAGCAATCCTTTGGACTGAATGATCACTGCGTCCCTTGTCAGAAAGGAAAGCAACACAAGAAGTCTCACATACTGAAGCTGGCCAATTCAACTGAGAAGCCCTTGGAGCTGTTTCACATGGATTTATTCGGGCCAATCAGAAAGAAGAGTTTGGGAGGAGCTTCGTATTGCCTAGTTGTGACGGATGATTATTCGCGGTTTTCTTGGGTTTATTTTCTGAAGACCAAGGATGAAGTGCCTGAGATTCTCACCTATCTATTCGATAAACTGCAAAATCTTTATGAGTTGAGAATCAAGAAGATAAGGAGTTATAACGGTACAGAGTTTAAGAACTCGATTATGGAGCTGTACTGTTTGAGCAATGGTATTGAACACCAATTCAGTGCCGCAAGGACTCCACAGCAGAATGGGGTTGCAGAACGTAAGAATAGGACTTTGATTGAGGCTGCACGTACAATGCTATCTGACTCTAAGCTTCCAATCACATTTTGGGCCGAAGCTGTGAATACGGCCTGCTACGTTCTGAATCGGGTGTTAATGGTTAAGAAGAAGAACAAGACATCCTATGAATTGTTCAACAACAGAAAGCCTAATCTACAGTTTCTTGAACCATTCGGCTGCATATGCACTATTATGCACACCAAGGAACGAATTGCTAAGTTTGGTGAGAAATCTTGTGAAGGTGTTTTCCTAAGATTCTCTAATAACTCACCAAACAAACGTGTGTATAACCTAGTGTCCAAGCGTGTGGAAGAACATTTGATTCTTTCAAAATTCCTTAGGAGAATGAAGAAGAGGATATAGTGACACTACTTCACGGGCTAGACATCGCTTCTGAAACACCACCCATCTCTGTTCCTCCACCACCTACAGCAACACCAGCAACTGCTCCTGCTGCCACTTGTGAAACTCCACCTCCACTCGGTACTGAAAATGTTCCGGATCCTACAAATGATGAGGAACACATGTTTGAGGATTCTGTTCAATCACCCGTATCTGAACTTGAACCATTACCTGCATCAGACCTTGAAGATTTACCTGCACTTCAACTCGAACTTGAAGTTGACTCTACAAACCTTGATTCTATCATCGTTCCGGCTGCAATTCCGAGTTCTCGGATCAATGTGTCACATCCAGTTGATGACATTCTTGGTGATTTAAACATAGGTGT
Source organism: Logfia minima (assembly GCA_963921325.1). NCBI lineage: Eukaryota > Viridiplantae > Streptophyta > Magnoliopsida > Asterales > Asteraceae > Logfia > Logfia minima. The sequence continues at coordinate 17,690,584 of OY992774.1, read as the reverse complement.
TTTAACGAGACGACAGATTGCTGCTGCTGAACAATCTATGTTGAGGCCATCTCCTGTTACCGACACTGATCCTATTTGTCTTGCTTCGGAAATTGAAGAATGTTTTCTTTCACAAGTCGAACCGAAGAAGACAGTTGATGCGTTGAAGGATCGATACTGGGTTGAGGCTATGCAGGAAGAGCTTCAACAATTCAAAAAGCTGCAAGTATGGACTTTGGTGCCTTTACCCAAGGGTGTTCATCCTATTGGCACTCGTTGGGTATATCGTGTGAAGAAGGATGATCGGGGCGTGGTAATTCGCAACAAAGCACGTCTAGTGGTCCATGGCTTCACTCAAATTGAAGGTTTGGACTACGATGAAGTATTTGCCCCGGTTGCTCATTTGGAATCCATCCGTATTTTCCTGGCGTACGCTTCATTTAAAGGATTTCGGGTTTACCAGCTTGACGTTAAGAGTGCATTTCTGTATGGTCAAGTGGTTGAAGAGGTCTATGTCAAACAGCCGCCTGGTTTTGAAGACTCTGTTCATCCGAACTACGTCTGCAAGCTGGACAAGGCATTGTATGGTCTTCATCAAGCTCCTTGAGCTTAGTATGAGCGGCTTGCGACTCATCTTCTGAAGAATGGTTTTGTACGAGGAACGATCGACAGTACTCTCTTCATCAAGCATGCAGGGGAGGACTTGTTATTAGTACAGGTTTATGTGGATGACATCATTTTTGGTTCTACCAAGGATGAACTGTGTCGCGACTTCGAGCGGATCATGAAGTCAGAATTTGAAATGAGTGCAATGGGGGAGTTGAATATTTTCTTGGGCGTACAAGTCGAACAGTTTGCTAAAGGTATTTACATTCATCAGTCCAACTACGTCAATGATATGCTTACACGGTATAACTTGACTGACTCTAAATCCTATGGGACGCCTTTAGAGCTGAATCATCACCTTGGTCCAGCGGAAGATGAAGAGGACTGTCCGGAAAAAGATTACCGATCTATGATTGGTTCTCTGATGTATCTCACTGCATCGCGTCTGGACATTGTCTTTGCAGTCTCTCTCTGTTCCAGGTATCAGGCTAAACCGAAGGTGTCTCACATGAAGGCAGTTACGCGAATCTTCGGTTATCTCAAATATAGACCAACTCTTGGTCTATAGTATTTTAATGAGAAAACCTTCTCGCTCACTGCTTACTCGGACTCGGATTATGGGGGATGCAATATGGATAAGAAGTCCACTTCTAGTGGATGTCAGTTTCTTGGACCACGGCTCGTATTATGGCAGTGCAAAAAGCAAACGACTGTTTCTACCTCAACCGCAGAGGCTGAATACATTGCTGCTGCCAGTTGCTGTTCCCAGGTTCTTTGGATACAACACCAGTTGCGCGATTACGGTTTACTCTTAACTATGACTCCTATTCGTATAGACAATACTGCTGTTATATGTATTACACGTAATCCTGTCCAACATTCTAAGACCAAACACATATAAATTAGGTTTCATTTCATTTGTGATTGCTATGAGAAACACCTAATTGATCTGGTCCAAATAGATACCCTTAAGCAGAATGCCGACCTGTTCACCAAAGCCTTTTCCCGTGCTCGTTTCGATGAGCTAGTCAACCTTATAGGGTTACGTTTCTTTTCCATTCAACAGTAATATTTGTGACCTTATTATGTTATGTTTTAAAAATGTTTAAAAAAAAAAAAAAAAAAAAGAGGATAAGTTATGCAATAGCCATTCTTTGTGCTTACTAGCATTAAAGAAAAGCAACGTTGCAACATGTGCAAAAGACGTTCAGTTGTGTCTGTAAACAACTACGGAAATGATAGTACATTAGGAGACACACCTCAAACGTCAATTTTAAGTTTTATCCTCGATGTATCAGTAGGTTTATCTCGTATATGTTATACATGTCCTTATAAACACCTGAATCATTGCACGATGTATTGGTAGGCATTTTCATACTCTTCTTTGAGCAACTAAGAAATCCTTTAATCTGTGTTTATTCTTTTGTGATGACCAACATATGATGTATGACAATGTGTCTTAATTCCTATGTATCAACTTGCCATGCTTTTATTAACCTGAGCCTGTATCTAACAACATTTAGGGATTTATGTTGTCTGTTTCCTTTGTTGTATGCCCGCAGACCTAGTCTCCGTCAGTATACTTTCAAAAACCAAGCAAACAAAATTCAAAGCACTTTAAAGTCTTATAAAATCAAAGATACCTCACAAGGTCGCCAAACGGTTTAACCAAGTCTGGTTTTGCTTAAACCTGAATCAAGTTAAGTCGCTTCGTTGTACATCAGTACAGACCTGTCACTGCTGGCTTGATTCTTAAAAATGTTGAATTCAAATACTTTCTCTAAACAATCGAAGTCTTGGGCATGTCTTGATAGTAGGAGTATATCTGTGTGGGATTCACGGAGACATACTCACTCTCACAATAAATGCTAAGCTTGAAGTTGAGTGTGTTACATGTTTAAGTGGACAAATAATACTGATAATCGTCTTGTTACAGATTGCTTCTCAGGCTTGTTAACTTTGCTTGATAAATTTAAATTTGGACAACTATACTGATAATCGAATTAAAATTTGACATTGTCTTGCGAGTCTGTCTTTCTAATATTATCCCTAAATAGACACCTCTCAAAACATTCTTTTATGTTATTTTATTATTATACATCTGTTTTTGTTCAATCTCTTTTCTAAGTGTCACAAATAAAAATAAAAATTTAACCCTTGATTGACTTCAGCGACACAAGACTTGTGTCGCATATTTGTGTTGCTAATACAGCGACACAATACTTGTGTCGCAACCTTGTGTCGCTCGTTGTGTCCCGGGTATAAATACCCTCGTGTCGCTGTAATTAGTTTCTAATTATCAGCGACACAAAATTCAAATCCTGCGACACAAAGTGGAACCTGCGACACAAAGTGGAACTTGCGACACAACTCTCGGACTTTCAAAAATTCGAATTTTTTGCACTTTTCTGTGGATTTCACTCCGATTCTTCACTGTTTCCTTGTTCTACTTCTTCATACGCATCAATAGGTACCAATTTTACGCGCTTTCACTTCGTATTTATGATAACATTGGATATTAAATATTTCGGTTTTTAGGTTTCCAAATTTTTGCACAATTTCATGACTTTACAGGTTTAAATGTGTGTATAACTTGCGGAATAATGTTCCTTATATGCTTGTGTACCTTCGGCAACCTTTCAACATCACAAACCCCAAAATTTTTAAATCTGCAAATTCTGGGTTTCATTGTGTTCTTGATTGCGACACAACATGCGACACAACTGTTGTGTCGCAGGACATCTTTGACTTTATGTCGCTGTCTTCCTGCGACACAATCCTTATGACGCTATCTTATGTCGCTTATCTTGTTGTGCGACACAACCCTTGTGTCGCTGTAAATCATTAAATTGATTTAATTGCAAAAATGCGACATAAGTCGTTATGTCGCTGTGTTATCTTTGCGACACAAGGCTTGTGTCGCAGTACATTTTTAATTTAAAATGTCAATCTTTAAAAACGTGTTCATGTCTAATGGCTTCCAAGTTTATTGTATTTTTACAGATATGGCTCACGTAAATGCCTTTTCTGGGAACCGAGACATAATGTCACGGCTTTTCTAGATGACAAGAAAGAATCGGCGGCGCCGTATCGCCCGATGATTGCCTTTCTTCGCAGATCCAGAATATATACTGCGATCACAGCCACCACCACCATCTATCGGGATCATGTCTCCGAATTCTGGGCTAATGCCAGTGTCAATTCGGATCTCGAGTTCACCCGGATCATCTCTCAGCTTCAAGATCGCGAGATTATTCTTTCTGAGCAGATCATTCGAGATTTCTTTCAGTTTCCGGATGACTCTGAGATGCCAGTGGCTTTTGCTCATGTTTTCATTACCGGGGGTATGGCTCGACTTGGCTATCCAACTATTCCACGTGATCAATACCGAAAGGCCTATCTCACTAAGGTCTGGCGGTACTTGATGCACGTTATGATTGTCTGCCTCTCGGGCAGGAAAGCTGGCTTTGATGCAATGAGTTTATCTACCGCATCCGCCATGCTTGCTTTAGTCTACAACAAGCCCTATAACTTCTCGGGGTATATCTTTTGGATTTTGGTAGACAATGAGCAGGCTGGGGAGGGACAGTGGGCTTTGTACCCACGTCTTGTCCAATTATTGATAAATCATTTGCTCCCGGGACTACCAGTGGACCCGCAGCACCAATTTCGCCTAACACCGATGAATACCCGAATCTTCATGGTTTCCGGTCAGTATGCTCGGGGCGCACCAGTCCCGCCTGATGTGCCATTGTTTGGGCATATTGTTAATGAGGCCTACGTGCCTCCGGAGGGTGACGAATTTGATGATCCGGCTCCTATTCATAGGCCACTTTCACCTCCGCCACAGGCACCTGTTCAAGAACCGCCTCTCCAAGCCCCTCTCCAGCAACCAACACCTCCTCAACAACAACAACAAGCTATCAATCCCGATCCTCAATTTGATGATATCATGAGGGATATTGATGAGATATGCCCTTCTCCTCCTCGGTCGACGGGCAAAAGGCCTCGTGAGGATGTGACCTATTTTGTTTCTGAGGACCTGCCCACTACAAGTCGTCCTCGTACTTCTTCAACTGCAGGGCCTTCAGAGTTGCAGACTCCAGTGCAACCTCATCCGGATATTCTCAAGCAACTTTTGGAACGGATCGAGGCAATGTAGAAGACTGTGGACGATCAACCTTCTATCATTCAGTCTCAAGCTGCACTGATTGAGAGTCAAACCTCCAGAATTACTGACTTAGAGGTTAAGTTTAGGGATTTTGAGACCCGGTCACTTGGTCCGGGGGAGTCTGTTCCCGCTGGTCCATCAATAGAACCAAGTGGACCGGGGTCTGAGTCTGTAAATGAAGATGTACGTATTGAACATAGTAATGAAATGCCAACTTTAGAGTACTTTCCTGTGCATCACACACCAGGCCAGCCGAGACCATTGGCTGTCGATTATTCTTGTGCAGACCTCTCATTTATACAACGCATGATAAATGAAGTCAATTCTGATGATGAAAATGAAAATTTTGAGGAAACTGATGATGATGTTGATATGGAAGAGGAAGGATTGAATGATGATGAGTTCTATGATGATGCTTCGATAATTGAATCAGATTCCTCTGAAGATGAAGCTGAAAATGCATCTGAGACTCAAGATGAAGAAACATCGGAGGCTCCTGCTCCTGAATCTGAAGTTATCGAAACTAGAGTTGAGAGACTCGCTAAATGGTGGCCGCACGGAAAAGATGGAAAGCAAGTGCCGGTTACCTGCAAATCGTACAAAGTCAGTGGAGCGTATACTCGATTAATCAAGAGTTGGAAGATATCGAACGGGTTGTTTATGATCAAGAGGTTAGATGGTATCCAATATTTCAAAAGATCATTCACCAAGCTGAGCACACTGCCAAAAGGAGAAGTTAATCGTCTTGCTCAGCTCTCTTTGATTAATCCGACAAATGATGATCGTGCCAATTTCATTCAGACTACTCTACAAAGGGAGATTCGTACCAAAAGGTACAAGTTTATCAAACCGACGCTGGGAACCAGAATTATCTATAAGAAACGGTTTGATCCAGTCACCAATCAGCCTTTGATCAAAATGCGTTATCCTCCGGCTGATTGTTTAAAGAAGATTCCTCTAGAAACAGTTCCCCTGGACTTTCTAAGAAGATTTCACTACTGGGAATTGGATGCTCACACCGGTGAGGCAGTTCTTGTATTTGTGCCTGAGACAGAGCAACCAGAGAAGAGCTCGTTGTATAATTTGAAGAAAACTCAATTTCGAGTATTTGATCCAATGAGCTTGATAAATTTCTCAAAGAAAGATTTGAGAAAGCTGTTTGACAATCCGATTCGCTTTAATGAGAGAAATGCAGTGAATAAGAAGATCGCATTTCAATTTCAAAGGATTGTCAACATCTGTGTAACACATGGAATACACGCTGGCGGTGTATTTCCAGCAGGCTGGGTTTGATTGAAGATTTTGAAGACCAAGCTGAAGACACGGGGGAGTTTGTTGATGCATCTTAGTGTGTCTGTCAGTTGGTCAAGTCTGTAATGTGTTTGTTAATGTAATGGAGCCAGTTAGAATTACATTTTCTGTGTTATGCGACACAAGGCCTGTGTCGCATTAGTTGTAGTTGCGACACAATGCTTATGTCGCAATAGTGATCTATGCGACACAAGCCTTGTGTCGCATTAGCCGGCCAGTTTGTTTAGTATAAATACCCAAATGTTAGGTTTTTTAGAAAGAGACTTTTTGGGAGTTTTCACACACACTTATTCTCTGTTTGGCTGCTGTATTTATTGAGAGAATATTTTTAGAAAGAGAATATTTTTTAGAAAGTATTATTATTAATTTGCACTTCATTGTTCTAAGCTTTATATTCTTTGTGTTTGTGTTTGTCTCAACCATTCGATTTGATTAAAAGATCCATCCTAAGGGATCTACATTCGTGGTATCCGGTCAATATGCTCGGGGTGCACCGGTCCCGCCAGATGTCCCTCTGTTTGGACATATCATTAATGAGGCCTATATGCCTCCGGAGGGTGATGAATTTGCTGATCTGGCTCCGATTCAAAGGCCACTCTCACCCCTTCCACAGGCTCCCGGTGTTCAAACCCCTCTTCAGCAACCAACACCTCCTCAACAACAACAACAGACTATCAATCCCGATCCTCAATTTGATGATATTTTTAGGGATATTGATGAGTTATGCCTTTCTCCTCCTCGGTCAATGGGCAAAAGGCCCCGTGAGGATTTGACCTTCATTGTCTCTGAGGACTTGCCTACTACAAGTCGTCCTCGTACCTCTTCTTCTGAAATACAGACTCCAGTGCAACCTCATCCAGATGTCATCAAGCAACTATTGGAACGGATGGAGGCGATGCAAAAGACTGTGGACGCTCAAGCTTCTATCATTCAGTCTCAAGCTGCACTGATAGAGACTCAAACCTCTCGGATTACTGATTTAGAAGTTAAATTTAGGGAGTTTGAGACCCGGTCACTTGGTCCGAGGGAGTCTGTTCCCGCAGGTCCATCAATAGAACCAAGTGGACCAGGGTCTGAGTCTATAAATGAAGATGTACTTATTGAACATAATAATGAAATGCCTACTTTAGAGTACTTCCCTATGCACCACATACCAGGACAGCCGAGACCATTGGCTGTAGATTATTCATGTGCAGATCTCTCTTTCATACAACGCATGGTAAACCAAGTCAGTTCGGATGCCGAGGATGAAGAATTTGAGATAAATGATGATGTTGATGTTGAAGAAGAAGGGTTAAGTGAAAATGAGGTTTATGATGATGCTCCTACTATTGAGACTAATTCTTCTGAAGATGAAACTGAAGAAGAAACAGAAGGAACATCAGAGACTCAGGCTCCAGAAACTGAAACTACTGAGACAAGAGCTGAGAGACTTGCAAAATGGTGGCCGCATGGCAAAGATGGAAAGCAAGTGCCGGTTACTTGTAAATCATACAAGGTTAGTGGGGCGTATACTGGATTGATAAAGAGTTGGAAGGTGTCCAATGGTGTGTTTATGATCAAGAGACTAGATGGTACACAGTATTTCAAGAGATCATTCACCAAGCTGAGCACTCTGCCAAAAGGAGAAGTCAATCGTCTTGCTCAACTCTCTTTGATTAATCCGTCTGGAGATGACCGTGCAAATTTTATCCAAACCACTCTGCAGTGAGAGATACGTACAAAGAAATACAATTTCATCAAACCGACTTTGGGAACTAGGTATATCTATAAGAAAAGGATAGACCCAGTGACCAAGCAGCCGATATGTAGAATGCGTTATCCTCCGGCTGATTGTTTGAAGAAGATTCCTCTGGAAATAGTTCCCCTGGACTTTCTAACAAGATTTCATTACTGGGAACTGGATGCTCATACTGGTGATGCAGTTTTGATATTTGTGCCTGAGACAGAGCAACCTGAGAGGAAATCGATGTACGGTTTGAAGAAAGCTCAATTTCGAGTGTTTGATCATATGAGCTTGATAAATATGTCATCGAAAGACTTGAGGAAACTATTTGATAATCCGATTCGCTTCAACGAAAGAAATGCTGTGAATAAGAAGATCGCATTTCAATTTCAGCGGATTGTCAATGTTTGTGTAACACAAGGAATACACGCTGGCAGTGTATTTCCGACAGGCTGGGTTTAACTGAAGATTTTGAAGAACAAGCTGAAGACACGGGGGAGTTTGTTGATACATCTTTGTGTGTCTGTCAGTTGGTCGAGTCTGTAATGTGTTAGTAAATGTAATTGACTTAGTTAGAATTTACATTTTCTGTGTTATGCGACACAAGGCCTGTGTCGCATTAGTTGTAGTTGCGACACAAGGATTATGTCGCAATAGTGATCTCTGCGACACAAGGCTTCTGTCGCATAAGTCGGCCAGATTAGTATAAATAGGTCTAATTACTTTGTAATTAGGTTAGACTTTTGATAGACTTTTAGAATATTATCTCTGCGTTTTTTAAGCTGTATTTGATCAGAGATTTTGTTTGAAGAAATATAAAGTGACTTTGTTCTTGTTCTTGATTGATTTAATCTTTATATTTCACATTGATTTGATCATACGAATTCCGCACGTGAGATTAGTGAGGATTTGATTAAAAGATCTGACATAGGGATCTACAGTACTTGAAAAACTGTTATGTCGTATGCCTACCGATACATCGTATGATGAAGCTATTAGTTACGTTTATATTTAAGGTCATTTTTACTGTGTATATACTATATCTAAAAGCCACACATATAATAATGTTCTAGGCATGAGTAATGTTTTTGTCATTTCTTAGTGTCATTACAGTGACACTCATATTTTTATAGTTTTTCCAAACTAACTAAAAATCCTAAGAAATAAAGATAGATAAAAGTTCTTAAGGGAGATATGTTACTCATGATTTGTCATTCTAGCGATGTGGACTAACAACTCAAAACTTGATTTATTAAAAGCCTTACCATAAAAATCAGCTAGATTATCATCCCAGATTAGATTTTATCTCCCCCTCAATCGCTACGTCTTCTGCTGAACTTGTAGCCCCTGAAGTCTGTGTTCCTGCACACTAGATAAAAACATTAGTTATTAAGGGGGACCCAAGCCACCACGGACTTGGATCGACCATTCTCATAAAAAAATGTAAAGTCCTTCAGATATCCATCTCGCCTTTCAGGTGACTTGGATACTCTAGAATTCTCACTTGCTGGGAAATGGGAGGAATAACAACTAGGCCTTCTATCCGGAGACTTTTGGAAAAGTCTCTCATTGATTGGCCTTCTATTTGAAGAATATCTAAGTTTAGATGTTGATACATATTAGAGTGTCTGTCAGTTGGTCAAGTCTGTAATGTGTCTGTGTATGTAATAGACTTAGAATAATTACATTTTCTGTGTACTGCGACACAGTGCTTGTGTCGCACTAGTTGTAGTTGCGACACAGTGCTTGTGTCGCAATTGTGACCTTTACGACACAAGGCTTGTGTCGCAGAACGGCCAGACAGTTTAGTATAAATACCCTTGTTATAGATATTTAGGGTAAGACATTTTTCCAATCACATTATTCTCTATTTTTGGCTGCTACACTCAATTTGAGAGAATATAGTGGGGATTGAGGAATATAAAGTTTTGTTCTCATTTGTTTATCATTTAATACAAACTTTATACCTTTTGCTTTGTCTCCTTGTCTTCATTAACCACTTGATTTGAGTAAAGATCACCATTAAGGGATCCACAATTGGTATCAGAGCCAATATCTATGATTGATAGTGGTTTCAAATCATTTGGTTGAACTTGTATGCATTTTCTTGATCATTTGACATTTTATTAGTGTTTGATCTTCTTTATTGGTGCTATATAGTTGTTTTGTAGTGTTTTTGAACCTAGAAAGCTGTATCTTTATTGTTTTTGGATAAAAAACATTTAGGGTTCGAAAATATGTGTTTTTGAGGCTTGTTCGTACTGACAGCGCCGTTTCTGCGACACAGTGTGCGACATAATATTGTGTCGCTATAGGGTTTCAGCGACCTTAATTCTGCGACATAGTATTGCGACACAAGGTCTTCAGCGACCTTAATTCTGCGACACAGTGTGCGACATAACACTTGTGTCGCTCTCTGATCAGTTGCGACATAATCATTGTGTCGCTGCTAGTCTTTTGCGACATAACCTCTGCGACATATCGCTTGTGTCGCAATTTTTCAGTTTTTCAAAAAAAAAAATTTGAAAACGTCTTTCGAGTCCATTACCATGTCTACTTCTACTTCACTTCAACAGGTTGGAGCAATGCTGAAGCATTCAAGTGAGGTGGGTTCTACAAACAAACCACCGATGTACACTACGGGCATGAACTACTTAGACTGGCGTCAACGGTTTGAAGCTTTTGTATCTTTCAACGATGCTGAGATGCTGATCTATCTTGAAGAACGATATGAACGTCCTGTTCGAACCGGTATATTTAATGGACCTATTCCTGAAAAGTCCATCAAATCAATGACTCCTGAAGAGCGTAAGGCCTTCGATACCGAACGAAAGACCTATTTTGCGATTACTATGGCCTTACCTCAACAGATCTTGAGACAACTACGCCATCACAAGACCGCTTATGATTTATGGAAAGGGTTTGAGAAGAAATGTGGTGGTAGTGATCAGTACAAAAGAAACAAACTGGATCTGGTTAAGAAACAGTTTGAGGTCTTTGACATGTTACCTACTGAGTCTCTGGAAGATATGTGTAGTCGATATTCTCAGCTCGTAAGTGAATTGGTTGAGGGTGGAGTAAATCTCGACAAAACTGATGTAAACAAGAAGCTTCTGGGTTCATTACCAAAGAAATGGAATACACGCGTGCTGCTGATGGAAAAAGACGAGGATATAATGGATATGGAGCTTGATGATCTAATTGGACAGATTTCTGCTGACCTCTTGGACATGCAGAAGAAGGAGACCAAGGCTACTGCACATATTCAGAATCCCATGTTATATGGTATCGATGTTCCTGCTGCAGCGACTCAAGCTGCTGGGGCTGCATTCTTCTCTGGGGGTTCTGGTGCTCCTAATTTATCTGGTGGTTTTGGATATACTACCACAAACTCTGCTAGTGGGGGTGGTACTTACTCCAATCTTAAAGGAGCATCTCCTGCAGTTGCTGAGGAACATGCAGCTGTATTCACCGCTTTCCTGTCAGCATATGATGATTTCCTATCAAACAAGAACAGCACTGTGAATATGACTGAAGAAGATTTCAGTCAAATCGATCAAGAAGAGCTTGAAATAATGGATTTGAAGTGGAGCATGGCTATGCTCACAAGACGCGTCAAAAATTTCTTGAAAAAGACTGGGAGGAAGAACGTCACTGATCCAGAAGAGAAGGGTCTTGGTTTCAATAAGAGCAAGGTAAAATGCTATCAGTGTCACAACTATGGACACTTTGCTCGTGAATGTGACAGAAAGAAGAATCCACCTTCCGGTTTGTCCAAGCCCTCTCAGTCCAACTCATCTGAGAAGACCAGATCTGATGAAAAAGCGATGGTTTCCGCTGCGCTACTGCTTTCCAACAATGCTTGGGAATGGTCTGACCCAGATGAAGATGATACAGAACGGGCACTAATGGCTGAAGTGCATGAGGTACATGATGAACCCTTATCTTGTGTATCATGCATTAAATTAACTAACCAGCTAAATAGGTATAGAGAGGATACCACACGCCTTAACACTGTCATAGAAAATTTAACTGAAACAAATAATATGTTACGGGACAGTGATAAGGCCAGTGGTCAAAAGTTAAAAGCTGTTTTGGAAGAGAAAAAGGAACTAAAAGCTAAAATTTTTGAACAACAAGATGAAATTGGTAGCTATGTTGATATGCTATCATCTATTAAAAGGGAACTTGTTGAATCTCAAACTGAAGTTCTAAATTTGAAGAAAAAGCTTTCAAACTTTTCCACATCCTCTCTAGTCTTTGATGAGATCCTACAGGCACAGAGGACTGATACTAAGAGTAAGGCAGGACTTGGTTTTCATCAAGTCCCACCTCCTAAGGATTATTTACCTATGCCTGTTAGGGATAATGTCAATGATATGATGCCTATCTTTACTAAGATAGATGTTAAAACTGTCAAACCAACTGTGAGCATCAATATAAGTAAGCCTGAGCTAGTTAAGGCTGAAAATGTCATCATTGAATGTGAACAACCTAAAACTAGTAAGCCCGAGCCTATTAGGACTAATACTAGTGAGTCTGACACAATTAAGACTCAAAAGGTTGAGAAAGTTAAAACTATTAAGGCCAAGATTCATCAGGCTGAACTTATTAAATCTGAAAATATAGTTGAGCCTAAATTAGGAAAGACTCTTTCTGTGCTTCCTCGTATTATTGAAGAGAAAATTGAAATTGAGGATATAACTGATCAAGAGTATCGACCAGTTAAGAAAAACGTCAAGCCTGAAAATCATATAATTACTATCGAACAAAGAGAACAGGCTATAACAAAAGGAAACGGTAAAGCTATGGCTGAACCTCAAAAGAAGATTGTTTCTAAAACGATTAAATTAAATAAATCTTCTAAAATTTCAACTAAAGCATCTGCCGCTGTTGAATGCTCACACAAGTGTGATTGTTCAACACATGCTTCTTTTGGTCGAGCTCATCGGTTTGTTCCTAAATCTCAATCGTGTTTTGAGCAACGATCTTGCTTCTACTGCAAGAAGCAAGGTCATTTGATAAATAATTGTCATGTGCTTGCAAAGAAACAGTCTGGGAAACAGGTTTCTCAAGTTTCAAAACTTAAAAAAATTTCAAAGAAGCCTATTTCAATGAAATGCTCTAAGCCTACTATCCCAGCTGTTAAGGTCAACAAAGTTGAGCAAAATACTTTGCAAAACTTAAAGCCCAAAGTTGTTGACCTGCAAGCATCCAAACCAAAACAAGTTTGGAAGATTAAGGAATCTTGCAAAGATTCTACATCTAACAATACCTCATCAGTCAAACATTCTAAACTTTTTGAAAACAAAGTTTTGATAGATGTGGTCATTGTTGATAATGTTACTGGAGTACCAAGACTATAAAGGCTTGGGTCTCCATTTCTAACTAATGTACCTTGTTTGTGGTGCCGCAGCAACCTGAATCTGTAAAGAATAGTAAATGGTATATCGACAGCGGTTGTTCTCGGCACATGACCGGTGATATTTCTCTTTTATCTGAAGTTCATGCTTTCAATGGAGGGTATGTGGCCTTCGCTGGTGATAAAGGGGTAGTTATTTCTGGTCAAGGTACGCTTACCAATGGAATGGTCAGCTTTGAGAAGGTAAATTTTGTGGAGCAATTACAACACAATCTCCTCAGTGTCTCTCAAGTGTGCGATAAAAAGTACACTACTACTTTTACAGACACTGAATGTTGTATATTGAAGCCGGGATTTGTGATCCCTGAAGAATGGGTGCTACTGAGGGCACCTCGGGAGCGAGACACGTATATTCTGGACATGAGTACTGTGGAAACTACACAGCTCACTTGTCTTCTTTCTAAAGCCCCTGAAAAAGAATCATTATTATGGCACAGACGTATGGGACACTTGCACTTTCGCAAGATGAACTACCTGATCAAGAATGATCTTGTGCGAGGTGTTCCCAAACAATCCTTTGGTTTAAATGATCACTGCGTTCCATGCCAAAAGGGCAAACAACACAAGAAGTCTCACAGACCGAAGATGGTGAATTCAACTGAGAAGCCGTTAGAGCTTTTGCACATGGATTTGTTCGGGCCTGTCAGAAAGAAGAGTTTGGGAGGTACTTCTTATTGCTTAGTTGTGACAGATGATTATTCGCGTTTTTCTTGGGTATATTTTCTGAAGACCAAGGATGAAGTGCCTGAGATTCTTATTTATCTAATCGATAAACTGCAAAATCTTTGTGATTTGAGAATCAAGAAAATTAGGAGTGATAACGGTACAGAGTTTAAGAACTCGATTATGGAACTGTACTGTTTGAGTAATGGTATTGAACACCAATTCAGTGCCGCAAGGACTCCACAGCAGAACGGGGTTGCAGAACGTAAGAATAGAACCTTGATTGAGGCTGCACGTACAATGTTATCTGACTCTAAGCTTCCAATCACCTTCTGGGCCGAAGCTGTGAATACGGCCTCCTACGTTCTAAATCGGGTATTAACGATTAAGAAGAAGAACAAGACATCCTATGAATTGTTCAACAACAGAAAGCCTAATCTACAATTTCTTGAACCGTTTGGCTGTCTATGCACTATTATGCACACCAAAGAACGAATTGCTAAGTTTGGTGAGAAATCTTGTGAAGGTGTTTTTCTAGGATTCTCTAATAACTCACCAAACAAACGTGTGTATAACCTAGTGACCAAGCGTGTGGAAGAACACTTTGAGGTTACCTTCTTCCATTACACTGACAACCCTCAAGGGAAGGGACCCGAATATTTTTTTGACTATCAAACTCTGTTTGATTCTTTCAATGTTCCTGAAGAAAATGAAGAAGAGGATATAGTGACACTACTTCATGGGCTGGACATCGCTTCTGAAGTTCCACCTATCTCTGTTCCTCCACCACCAACAGGAACACCAGCAACTGCTCCTGCTGCTACTTGTGAGACTCCACCTCCACTTGTTACTGAGAATGTTCCTGATCCTACAAATGATGAGGAACAAATGTTTGAGGATTCGGTTCAATCACCTGCATCTGACCTTGAAGATTTACCGGCACTTCAACTCGAACTTGAAGCTGACTCCACAAACCTTGATTCTATCATCGTTCCAGCTGCAATTCCGAGTTCTAGGATAAATGTGTCACATCCAGTTGATGCCATTCTTGGTGATTTAAACAAAGGTGTTTTAACGAGAAGACAGATTGCTGCTGCTGAACAATCTGTATTGACACCGTCTCCTATTACCGTCACTGATCCTGTTTGTCTTGCTTCGAGAATTGAAGAATGCTTTCTCTCCCAAGTAGAACCGAAGAAGACAGCTGATGCGTTAAAGGATCCATACTGGGTTGAAGCTATGCAGGAAGAGCTTCAAAAATTCAACAAGCTGCAAGTATGGACTTTGGTGCCTTTACCCAAGGGTGTTCATCCAATTGGCACTCGCTGGGTATATCGTGTGAAGAAGGATGATCGGGGATGTCCAGGGTTTCACTCAAATTGAAGGTTTGGACTATGATGAAGTATTCGCTCTGGTTGCTCGTTTGGAATCTATTCGCATTTTTCTGGCATACGCTTCGTTCAAAGGATTTCGGGTTTATCAGCTTGACGTGAAGAGCGCCTTTCTGTATGGTCAGGTAGTTGAGGAGGTCTATGTAAAACAGCCGCCTGGATTTGAAGATTCTGTTCATCCGAACTATGTCTGCAAGCTAGATAAAGCATTGTATGGTCTACATCAAGCCCCTAGGGCTTGGTATGAGCGGCTTGCAACTCATCTTCTGAAGAACGGTTTTGTTCGAGGAACAATCGACAGTACTCTCTTCATCAAGCATGCCGGGGAGGACTTGTTATTAGTACAGGTGTATGTGGATGACATCATTTTTGGTTCTACCAAGGATGAACTGTGTCGCGACTTCGAGCGGATTATGAAGTCAGAATTTGAAATGAGTGCAATGGGAGAGCTGAATTTTTTCTTGGGCGTACAAGTCGAACAGTCTGCTAAGGGGATTTATATTCATCAGTCCAAGTATGTCATTGATATGCTTACGCGGTATAACTTGACTGGCTGTAAACCCTATGGGACGCCCTTAGAGCTAAATCATCACATTGGTCCAGCGGAAGATGAAGAGGACTGTCCGGAAAAGGATTACCGATCTATGATTGGTTCTCTGATGTATCTCACGGCATCACGTCCGGACATTGTCTTTGCAGTCTCTCTCTGTTCCAGGTATCAGGCTAAACCGAAGGTGTCTCATATGAAGGCAGTTACGCAAATCTTCGGTTATCTCAAATATAGACCAACCCTTGGTCTATGGTATTCAAATGAGAAAACTTTCGCGCTCTCTGCTTATTCGGACTCGGATTATGGGGGATGCAATATGGATAAGAAGTCCACTTCTGGTGGATGTCAGTTTCTTGGACCTCGGCTAGTATCATGGCAGTGCAAAAAGCAAACAACTGTTTCTACCTCAACCGCAGAGGCTGAATACATTGCTGCTGCTAGTTGCTGTTCCCAGGTTCTTTGGATACAACACCAGTTGCGCGATTACGGTTTACTCTTAACTATGACTCCTATTCATATAGATAATACTGCTGCTATATGTATTACTCGTAATCCTGTCCAACACTCTAAGACCAAACACATAGAAATTAGGTTTCATTTCATTCGCGATTGTTATGAGAAACACCTAATTGATCTGGTCCAAATAGATACCCTTAAGCAGAATGCCGATCTGTTCACCAAAGCCTTTTCCCGTGCTCGTTTCGATGAGCTTGTCAACATGATAGGGTTACGTTTCTTTCAACTTCAAAAGTAATATTTGTGACCTTAGTATGTTATGTTATTAAGCTTATTATTATTAAAACAAAAAAAAAAAAAAAAAAAAAAAAAAATGGGGTTAGTTATTGCAATAGCTACTCTTTGTGTTTCCTAGCATTAAAGAAAAGCAACGTTGCAACATTTGCGAAAGACATTTAGTTGTGTCTATAAACAACTAAGGATATGATAGTACATTAGGAGACACCCCTCAAACGTCAATCTTAAGTTTTATCCTTGATGTATCAGTAGGTTTATCTAGTATATGTTAAACATGTCCTTACAATCAGCTGTATCACTGCACGACGTATTGGTAGACATTCTCATACTCTTCTTTGAGCAACTAAGAAATCCTCTAATCTGTGTTTATTCTTTTGTGATGACTAACATATGATGTATGACAATGTGTCTTAATTCCTATGTATCCGCTTGCCATGCTTTTATTGACCTGAGCTTGTATAGGACAACATTTGGGGATTTATGCTGTCTGTTTCCTTTGTTGTACGCCCGTACAGACCTGGTCTCAGTCAGTATACTTTCAAAAAACCATGCAAACAAAAGTCAAAGCACTTTAACGTCTTATAAAATCAAAGACACCTCACAAGGTCGCCAAATGGTTTGACCAAGTCTGGTTTTGCTTAAACCTGAATCAAGTTAAGTCGCTTTGTTGTACATCAGTACAGACCTGTCACCGCTGGCTTGATTCTTAAAAATGTTGAAATTCAAATACTTTCTCTAACTAATCAAAGCTTTGGGCATGTCTTGATACTAGGCGTATATCTATGTGGGAGTCACAGAGATTGATTCACTCTAATAATAACTGCTAAGCTTGAAGTTGAGTATGTTACATGTTTAAGTGGACAAACAATACCGATAATCGTCTTGTTACAGATTGCTTCTCAGGCTTGTTAACTTTGCTTGATAAATTTAAATTTGGACAACTATACTGATAATCGAATTAAAATTTGATATTGTCTTGCGAATATGTCTTCCTAATATGATCCCTAAATCGACACTTCTCTAAGCGTTTCTTTGCTGTTTATTTGTTATTATGATATTTGGTTTCTATTTACTTCGTTCACTAAGTGTCGCAAATACAAAATATCTTAAAAAAGGTGAACCCTTAATTGACTTCTGCGACACAAGGCTTTTGTCGCATACTTTGTGTTGCTAAAATGCGACACAACGCTTGTGTCGCATGCTTTGTGGACCAGCGACACAACAGTTGTGTCGCCCTATTATGTCGCATAATTTGTGTTGCTAAAACAGCGACACAATCCTTGTGTCGCTTAAATGTGTTGCCAACATAGCGACACAACACTTGTGTCGCAACATTGTGTCGCTCATTGTGTCCCGGGTATAAATACCCTCGTGTCGCTGTAATTCGTTTTAATTACTGCGACACAACACTGCAACACAAGCGGATCCTGCGACATAAGCACTCTGACGCAATCTCCGATTTCTTTGAGTTTTTTCTGTGATTCTTTGCTCGTTTCAACGCTTATTTCGTGTTCATCTAACTCATACGCGTTCATAGGTACCACTTATAACATCTATTACTCCGTATTTGATTCAATATTTGCATTTAAAGTTTCGAATATTTAAGGTTTCGGTATTTGCAAAAATTGATCGCTTTAATGTGTTTAAATCTGCGTAATATTTGATGTTTAATGTTCCTGACATGATTGTGCACCTTCTTGAACCGATTAAACTCAAAAACCCCAATTTATGTTCATCAGAAAAATCTGGGTTTCAAAGTGTTCATCTTTGCGACACAAGCGTTGTGTCGCTGTCTTATGACGCTGTCATGCTGCGACACGATACTTGTGTCGCTGTCTTATGACGCTGCTCATGTTGCGACACAACTCTTGTGTCGCTGTCTTATGACGCTAGATTCTATGCGACACAACTGCTATGTCGCCATACTATTTGTGCGACACAACCATTATGTCGCTGATTAATCATTAAATTGATTTAATTGCAAAACTGCGACACAACTCGTTATGTCGCTCCTAAATCCTGCGACACAAGTCTTGTGTCGCAAGACATTTTTAATTCAAAAAATGTCAATGTTATTTGTTGAAACTAATGGTTTTCAAGTTTATCATCTTATTACAGATATGGCTCACCTTAATGCTTTCTTCTGGGAACCGAGACATAATGTCACGGCCTTCCTAGATGACGAAAAGGAATCGGCGGCGCCTTACCGTCCGATGATTGCCTTTCTTCGAAGATCCCGCATATACACTGCGATCACTGCTACCACCAACATATATCGGGATCAGGTCTCCGAATTTTGGGTAAATGCTGCTGTCAATTCAGACCTAGAGTTCACGCGGATCATCTCTCGGGTTAACGATCGCGAAATTATTATCTCCGAGCAAACCATTCGCGATTTCTTTCAATTTACGGATGATTCTGAGATGCCCGTGGCCTTCTCACACGTATTTATTGCCGGGGGCATGGGTCGCCTCGGATACCCGACTATCCCTCGTGATCAATATCGCAAGGCCTATCTCACTAAGGTCTGGCGGTACTTGATGCACATTATGATCGTTTGCCTTTCTGGCAGGAAAGCAGGTTTTGATGTGAGTTTATCTACCGCATCCGCTATGCTGGCACTTGTCTACAACAAACCCTACAACTTCTCGGGGTATCTTTTTCGGATTATGGTAGATAATGCACAGGCTGGGGAGGGACAGTGGGCTTTGTACCCACGTTTTGTCCAATTATAGCTAAATCATCTACTCCCAGGGTTACCGGTGGCCCCACAACACCAATTTCGCCCAACACCGATGAATACCCGGATCTTCGTGGTATCCGGTCAATATGCAAAGGGCGCACCGGTCCCGCCTGATGTGCCACTTTTTGGCCATATTGTGGATGAGGCCTATGTGCCTCCGGAGGGTGATGAATTCGCCGATCCGGCTCCTATTCCTAGGCCATTGTCACCTCCACCACAGGCACCGGTTCAACATCATCAACAACAACAACAACAGCATCACCAACAACAACAACAACAACAATAACAAGCTATCAATCCCGATCCTCAATTTGAAGATCTCATGAGGGATATTGATGACATATGCCCCTCTCCTCCCAGGTCGACGGGCAAAAGGCCACGTGAGGATGTCACTTACATTGTCTCTGACGACATACCAACATCCAGTCGACCTCGCACCTCTTCGTCTGCAGGGCCTTTAGAAATTCAGACTCCAGTGCACCCTCATCCGGATATTATAAAGCAACTTTTGGAACGGATGGAGGAAATGCAGAAGACTGTGAACGACCAGGCTATTATCATTCAGTCTCAAGCTGCACTTATCGAGGCTCAAACTTCTAGAATTACGACCTTAGAGGATAAGTTTAGGGAGTTTGAGACCCGGTCTATTGGTCCGGGGGAGTCTGTTCCCTCTGGTCCAACTATAGAACCAATAGGACCGGGGTCAGAGTCTGTATCTGATGATGTACAAATTGAACCATCTAATGAAATACCTTCTTTAGAGTACTTCCCCGTGCATTACACTCCAGGCCAGCCGAGACCTTTGGCTGTCGATTATTCTTGTGCAGATCTTTCATTCATCCAACGTATGCTAAATGAAGTTAACTCTGATGATGAAAGTGAAAACTTTGAGGATTCCGATGATGTTGATATTGAGGAGGAAGGACTTGATGATGATGAGTTCTATGATGATGCACCGACCATTGAGACTGATTCTTCTGAGGATGAAAGTGAAGAAGAAACTGATAATGCATCTGATGCTCAGGCTCCTGAAACTGAAACTACTGAAACAAGAGCTGAGAAAATTGCTAAATGGTGGCCTCATGGTAAGGCTCGAATTCAGGTACCCGTAACTTGTAAATCATACAAGGTTAGTGGGGTGTATACGGGGTTGATAAAGAGTTGGAAGGTATCCAATGGTGTTTTCATGATCAAGAGACTTGATGGTGTCCAATATTTCAAAAGATCATTCACCAAGCTGAGCACTTTGCCAAAAGGAGAAGTAAATCGTCTTGCTCAGCTCTCTTTGATAAATCCGTCCAGAAATGACCGTGCTAATTATATCCAAACCACTCTACAGCGAGAGATACGCACAAAGAGATATAACTTCATCAAACCGACTTTGGGAACTAGGTATATCCATAAGAAAAGGATAGACCCGGTGACCAAACAGCCGATATGCAGAATGAGGTATCCTCCGGCTGATTATTTGAAGAATATTCCTCTGGAAACAATTCCCCTGGACTTTCTGAGAAGATTTCATTACTGGGAACTGGATGCTCATACCGGTGAAGCGGTTTTGGTTTTTGTTCCTGATACAGAGCAACCAGAGAAGAACTCGCTGTATGGTTTGAAGAAAGCTCAGTTTAGAGTGTTTGATCCTATGAGCTTGATAAACATGTCATCAAAGGACTTGAGAAAATTGTTTGACAATCCGATTCGCTTTAACGAGAAGAATGCTGTGAACAAGAAGATCGCACTTCAATATCAGAGGATTGTCAATGTTTGTGTGACACATGGGATACACGCTGGCGGTGTATTCCCAGCAGGCTGGGTTTGAACGAAGATCTTGAAGACCAAGCTGAAGACACGGGGGAGTTTGTTGATACATATTAGAGTGTCTGTCAGTTGGTCAAGTCTGTAATGTGTCTGTGTATGTAATAGACTTAGAATAATTACATTTTCTGTGTACTGCGACACAGTGCTTGTGTCGCACTAGTTGTAGTTGCAACACAGTGCTTGTGTCGCAATTGTGACCTCTATTTTTGGCTACTACACTCAATTTGAGAGAATATAGTGGGGATTGAGGAATATAAAGTTTTGTTCTCATTTGTTTATCATTTAATACAAACTTTATACCTTTTGCTTTGTCTCCTTGTCTTCATTAACCACTTGATTTCAGTAAAGATCACCCTAATGGGATCCACATTAGATTTATAGTTATAATTCGAATTATGAAAATTCCTATTACTACTACCCTGGTTAGAAAAAATTTGTTGGGGTTGTTTAAACTTTTTGAAGGTTTCGACTGAATTGATTCTCCATTTGAGCTTCCTGTTTCAAAAGAAGTGCTCCTTGGACTATCATTTGTCAAAACTCTTGATTTCTTATATGGACACACACTTGCTACATGTCCCTTTTGATGGCACGTGAAGCACGAACGCTTCTCCCAGGCTTTCTGATGAGCCTTGAGATTCGCTTGGTGTTCCAATTCTGTTTGTTTACCTTTTTCATTTTTATTCTTAACATCTTCTGTATTAGGTCTAACAAACTCAATTTTAGTTTTTGACTCCTCATTAGTCGCTGGCACAACTCTCTTTGACCTGGTGGACTCGGTGAAGTCTACAATCTCAGAGACTCTTGTTCGTGTAGTCGAGTTAGTTTTTACTGACTCTATTTTAGAACTTGACTCATCTTTGGTACCTGACTCAGCTTTCTCTGATTTGGTCGACATAGTGATGTTTACCATCTCAGAGATTACTGAAGAAATAGAAGAGTCATTTCCATTTGATAACTCATATTCATTTGATAAAAATGAATAATTGTGATTAAAAGGTGGAGGAACTTTATTGTATCCCACTCCACAATGATATGGGGGCTGTTTTTGAACATTTAACGGACTATCTAAGGTTTCAACTGAAAATCTTTTTAGTTCAATTTTATTTTTAAGCTCAACAATCCTAACCTTAGCGTCTGCTAGTTCTTTTTCTTTATCTGAAGACTGTTTAGTTAAATCTAAAACATGCTCACGAGCTAAATCAATTATTTGATTCTACTCGTTCACTTTGTCTTTTAAAACTTTTAAATCCTCTTTATCAAATTTAGCTTTATTAACGAACTCAGAGTTTCTCAGTTTTAAAATTGTGTTTTCTTCTTTTAAAGCATTTAACTGAGTTGTCATCGTTTGTGATGACTCTATTAAATTCTCAGCCTGCTCTGCAAAGTTAGTACATAAAACACAAGCATTAACTACAGAATCTAAGTTTAGAATAACCTTATGCTTCTCAGCAATCATGTTGGCCATATATGAAATGAAGTCCTTTGTACACATAGTATCAGTAGACTCCAATCTTATAACCCTGGTCTCTAAAGTTGGTAACTCTCTCTCAGTCTTCTTCTCACTAGCATCCAAAGATCTGCATCATCAATTGTGGTCACGAATTCCTGAGGCTCTTCAACGGGTGTACTCCAATCATATGAACCGTCATGCGTTTGAGTAACCAAGGCTCTGGAATGTGTAATATTCCCTGAATATTGATCACTAGTAGACGTCCCTTGATATGAGTCAGCCCTACTCTCTTTGATCTGTTTACTACCATCAAATCTCTTCTCCAAAGCTACCTAAAGCTCTCTAGAAAAGTGGTAACGTTTGAAGGTATGCTTAATTTCTTGCGGAAGACACTTGATGATAGCAGACAACGCCTTGTTCTCTGCATCATACATGTTTTTGTCTACCTCCTTCATCATTGAATACGGATAAAACATATGTTTCCCTTCGAATTCATAAGAAGGTGTATCATACCCTTCATTGATACAGATCCACATGTTGATGTCATTGAATTTTACAAATGATTCAAATTTATCTTTCCACCAGAAGTAATCTTCAACTTTTAGAAGCTTTGGTGGTGAACTAAGTTTACCTACTTCATGATCCATTTCTATCATTTTGTTCACATTTGACATATTGAAAGAATGTATATGGATTTGAGGTAAGAAGTAGTAGAAAGTCAACTAACGTCAAGTTCACTCAAAACACAAATTTCCCTCCAAAAATTCGCGAAAGTTTTATGAGTAAAGTTTAAATTTTCTCAAACCAAAGTTAAACAATGGTAAGCCTAAATTCAAATTTTGGTGAAACAAAAAATTTTCGGAAATTTCCCACCAAATAACTTTTTTTTTTTTTCTAATTTTTTTTTTTATCGAACTTGCTGTGAGAGTTAAGTTCGTACGAACTTAGAAATTTTTGAATAGATAAGTTCGTACGAACTTAGGATGTTTGAACAATAACTAAGTTCGACGTGTTCAAGTTCGTACGAACTTACAGTTGTAAGTTCGAATGGTATTCCATGTAAGTTCGTACAAAAAGCTGTTGAAAAACTCAGATCTGAAATTTTCAGTTCTGGGTTCGTTTCAACCTGCAACTTCGAATACCTTGAATAGTAAGTGATAATACACAACTTTGGAAGCTAAAAACAACAATCTAACTTCCAAATCTTTTGTAATCACTTGTTTCCTTAACGTTTCTTTACCCGAACCAAATCGAACGATTCGAAAGGCTCTGATACCAATTGTAGGTTGCCCTTGAACGGATCTGTTGATACATATTAGAGTGTCTGTCAGTTGGTCAAGTCTGTACTGTGTCTGTATATGTAATAGACTTAGAATAATTACATTTTCTGTGTACTGCGACACAGTGCTTGTGTCGCACTAGTTGTAGTTGCGACACAGTGCTTGTGTCGCAATAGTGATCTCTGCGACACAAGGCTTGTGTCGCAGAACGGCCAGACAGTTTAGTATAAATACCCTTGTTATAGATATTTAGGGTAAGACATTTTTCCCAATCATTTTTATTCTCTGTTTTGGCTGCTTCACTGATTGTAAGGGAATATTTTGGGGATTAGTGATTATAAAGTTTTGTTCTCACTTGATTTGCATTCAATACAAACTTTATATCTATTGTTTTGTCTTCATTAGCTATATGATTTGAGTAAAGATCACCATTAAGGGATCCACAATTGGTATCAGAGCCAATATCTATGATTGATAGTGGTTTCAAATCATTTGGTTGAACTTGTATGCATTTTCTTGATCATTTGACATTTTATTAGTGTTTGATCTTCTTTATTGGTGCTATATAGTTGTTTTGTAGTGTTTTTGAACCTAGAAAGCTGTATCTTTATTGGTTTTTGGATAAAAAACATTTAGGGTTCGAAAATATGTGTTTTTGAGGCTTGTTCGTACTGACAGCGCCGTTTCTGCGACACAGTGTGCGACATAATATTGTGTCGCTATAGGGTTTCAGCGACCTTAATTCTGCGACATAGTATTGCGACACAAGGTCTTCAGCGACCTTAATACTGCGACACAGTGTACGACATAACACTTGTGTCGCTCTCTGATCAGTTGCGACATAATCATTGTGTCGCTGCTAGTCTTTTGCGACATAACCTCTGCGACATATCGCTTGTGTCGCAATTTTTCAGTTTTTCAAAAAAAAAAATTTGAAAAAGTCTTTCGAGTCCATTACCATGTCTACTTCTACTTCACTTCAACAGGTTGGAGCAATGCTGAAGCATTCAAGTGAGGTGGGTTCTACAAACAAACCACCGATGTACACTACGGGCATGAACTACTTAGACTGGCGTCAACGGTTTGAAGCTTTTGTATCTTTCAACGATGCTGAGATGCTGATCTATCTTGAAGAACGATATGAACGCCCTGTTTGAACCGGTATATTTAATGGACCTATTCCTGAAAAATCCATCAAATCAATGACTCCTGAAGAGCGTAAGGCCTTCGATACCGAACGAAAGACCTATTCTGCGATTACTATGGCCTTACCTCAACAGATCTTGAGACAACTACGTCATCACAAGACCGCTTATGATTTATGGAAAGGGTTTGAGAAGAAATGTGGTGGTAGTGATCAGTACAAAAGAAACAAACTGGATCTGGTTAAGAAACAGTTTGAGGTCTTTGACATGTTACCTACTGAGTCTCTGGAAGATATGTGTAGTCGATATTCTCAGCTCGTAAGTGAATTGGTTGAGGGTGGAGTAAATCTCGACAAAACTGATGTAAACAAGAAGCTTCTGGGTTCATTACCAAAGAAATGGAATACACGCGTGCTGCTGATGGAAAAAGACGAGGATATAATGGATATGGAGCTTGATGATCTAATTGGACAGATTTCTGCTGACCTCTTGGACATGCAGAAGAAGGAGACCAAGGCTACTGCACATATTCAGAATCCCATGTTATATGGTATCGATGTTCCTGCTGCAGCGACTCAAGCTGCTGGGGCTGCATTCTTCTCTGGGGGTTCTGGTGCTCCTAATTTATCTGGTGGTTTTGGATATACTACCACAAACTCTGCTAGTGGGGGTGGTACTTACTCCAATCTTAAAGGAGCATCTCCTGCAGTTGCTGAGGAACATGCAGCTGTATTCACCGCTTTCCTGTCAGCATATGATGATTTCCTATCAAACAAGAACAGCACTGTGAATATGACTGAAGAAGATTTCAGTCAAATCGATCAAGAAGAGCTTGAAATAATGGATTTGAAGTGGAGCATGGCTATGCTCACAAGACGCGTCAAAAATTTCTTGAAAAAGACTGGGAGGAAGAACGTCACTGATCCAGAAGAGAAGGGTCTTGGTTTCAATAAGAGCAAGGTAAAATGCTATCAGTGTCACAACTATGGACACTTTGCTCGTGAATGTGACAGAAAGAAGAATCCACCTTCCGGTTTGTCCAAGCCCTCTCAGTCCAACTCATCTGAGAAGACCAGATCTGATGAAAAAGCGATGGTTTCCGCTGCGCTACTGCTTTCCAACAATGCTTGGGAATGGTCTGACCCAGATGAAGATGATACAGAACGGGCACTAATGGCTGAAGTGCATGAGGTACATGATGAACCCTTATCTTGTGTATCATGCATTAAATTAACTAACCAGCTAAATAGGTATAGAGAGGATACCACACGCCTTAACACTGTCATAGAAAATTTAACTGAAACAAATAATATGTTACGGGACAGTGATAAGGCCAGTGGTCAAAAGTTAAAAGCTGTTTTGGAAGAGAAAAAGGAACTAAAAGCTAAAATTTTTGAACAACAAGATGAAATTGGTAGCTATGTTGATATGCTATCATCTATTAAAAGGGAACTTGTTGAATCTCAAACTGAAGTTCTAAATTTGAAGAAAAAGCTTTCAAACTTTTCCACATCCTCTCTAGTCTTTGATGAGATCCTACAGGCACAGAGGACTGATACTAAGAGTAAGGCAGGACTTGGTTTTCATCAAGTCCCACCTCCTAAGGATTATTTACCTATGCCTGTTAGGGATAATGTCAATGATATGATGCCTATCTTTACTAAGATAGATGTTAAAACTGTCAAACCAACTGTGAGCATCAATATAAGTAAGCCTGAGCTAGTTAAGGCTGAAAATGTCATCATTGAATGTGAACAACCTAAAACTAGTAAGCCCGAGCCTATTAGGACTAATACTAGTGAGTCTGACACAATTAAGACTCAAAAGGTTGAGAAAGTTAAACCTCTTAAGGCCAAGATTCATCAAACTGAACTTATTAAATCTGAAAATACAGTTGAGCCTAAATTAGGAAAGACTCTTTCTGTGCTACCTCGTATTATTGAAGAGGAAATTGAAATTGAGGATATAACTGATCAAGAATATCGAGCAGTTAAGAAAAACGTCAAGCCTGAAAATCATATAATTACTATTGAACAAAGAGAACAGGCTATAACAAAAGGAAAAGGTAAAGCTATGGCTGAACTTCAAAAGAAGATCGTTTCTAAAACGATTAAATTACATAAATCTTCTAAAATTTCAACTAAAGCATCTGCTGCTGTTGAATACTCACACAAGTGTGATTGTTCAACACATGCTTCTTTTGGTCGAGCTCATCGGTTTGTTCCTAAATCTCAATATTGTTTTGAACAACGATCTTGCTTCTACTGCAAGAAGCAAGGTCATTTGATAAATAATTGTCATGTGCTTGCAAAGAAACAGTCTGGGAAACAGGTTTCTCAAGTTTCAAAACTTAAACTTTCAAAGAAGCCTATTTCAATGAAATGCTCTAAGCCCACTATCCCAGCTGTTAAGGTCAACAAAGTTGAGCAAAATACTTTGCAAAACTTAAAGCCCAAAGTTGTTGACCTGCAAGCATCCAAACCAAAACAAGTTTGGAAGATTAAAGAATCTTGCAAAGATTCTACATCCAACAATACCTCATCAGTAAAACTTTCTAAACTTTTTGAAAACAAAGTTTTGACTGATGTGGTCATTGTTGATGATGTTACTGGAGTACCCAAGACTATAAAGGCTTGGGTCTCCATTTCTAACTAATTTACCTTGTTTGTGGTGCCGCAGCAACCTGAATCTGTAAAGAATAGTAAATGGTATATCGACAGCGGTTGTTCTCGGCACATGACCGGTGATATTTCCCTTTTATCTGAAGTTCATGCTTTCAATGGAGGGTATGTGGCCTTCGCTGGTGATAAAGGGGGAGTTATTTCTGGTCAAGGTACGCTTACCAATGGAATGGTAAGCTTTGAGAAGGTAAATTTTGTGGAGCAATTACAACACAATCTCCTCAGTGTCTCTCAAGTGTGCGATAAAAAGTACACTACTACTTTTACAGACACTGAATGTTGTATATTGAAGCCGGGATTTGTGATCCTTGAAGAATGGGTGCTACTGAGGGCACCTCGGGAGCGAGACACGTATATTCTGGACATGAGTACTGTGGAAACTACACAACTCACTAGTCTTCTTTCTAAAGCTCCTGAGAAAGAATCGTTATTATGGCACAGACGTATGGGACACTTGCACTTTCGCAAGATGAACTACCTGATCAAGAATGATCTTGTGCGAGGTGTTCCCAAACAATCCTTTGGTTTAAATGATCACTGCGTTCCATGCCAAAAGGGCAAACAACACAAGAAGTCTCACAGACCAAAGATGGTGAATTCAACTGAGAAGCCGTTAGAACTTTTGCACATGGATTTGTTCGAGCCTGTCAGAAAGAAGAGTTTGGGAGGTATTTCTTATTGCTTAGTTGTGACAGATGATTATTCGCGTTTTTCCTGGGTGTATTTTCTGAAGACCAAGGATGAAGTGTCTGAGATTCTTATTTATCTATTCGATAAACTGCAAAATCTTTGTGATTTGAGAATCAAGAAAATTAGGAGTGATAACGGTACAGAGTTTAAGAACTCGATTATGGAACTGTACTGTTTGAGTAATGGTATTGAACACCAATTCAGTGCCGCAAGGACTCCACAGCAGAACGGGGTTGCAGAACGTAAGAATAGAACCTTGATTGAGGCTGCACGTACAATGCTATCTGACTTTAAGCTTCCAATCACCTTCTGGGCCGAAGCTGTGAATACGGCCTGCTACGTTCTAAATCGGGTATTAACTATTAAGAAGAAGAACAAGACATCCTATGAATTGTTCAACAACAGAAAGCCTAATCTACAATTTCTTGAACCATTTGGCTGTCTATGCACTATTATGCACACCAAAGAACGAATTGCTAAGTTTGGTGAGAAATCTTGTGAAGGTGTTTTTCTAGGATTCTCTAATAACTCACCAAACAAACGTGTGTATAACCTAGTGACCAAGCGTGTGGAAGAACACTTTGAGGTTACCTTCTTCCATTACACTGACAACCCTCAAGGGAAGGGACCCGAATATTTGTTTGACTATCAAACTCTGTTTGATTCTTTCAATGTTCCTGAAGAAAATGAAGAAGAGGATATAGTGACACTACTTCATGGGCTGGACATTGCTTCTGAAGTTCCACCTATCTCTGTTCCTCCACCACCAACAGGAACATCAGTAACTGCTCCTGCTGCTACTTGTGAGACTCCACCTCCACTCGTTACTGAGAATGTTCCTGATCCTACAAATGATGAGGAATAAATGTTTGAGGGTTCTGTTCAATCACCTGCATCTGACCTTGAAGATTTACCGGCACTTCAACACGAACTTGAAGCTGACTCCACAAACCTTGATTCTATCATTGTTCCAGCTGCAATTCCGAGTTCTCGGATAAATGTGTCACATCCAGTTGATGCCATTCTTGGTGATTTAAACAAAGGTGTTTTAACGAGAAGACAGATTGCTGCTGCTGAACAATCTGTGTCGACATCGTCTCCTATTACCGTCACTGATCTTGTTTGTCTTGCTTCGAAAATTGAAGAATGCTTTCTCTCCCAAGTAGAACCGAAGAAGACAGCTGATGCGTTAAAGGATCCATACTGGGTTGAGGCTATGCAGGAAGAACTTCAACAATTCACAAAGTTGCAAGTATGGACTTTGGTGCCTTTACCCAAGGGTGTTCATCCAATTGGCACTCGCTGGGTATATCGTGTGAAGAAGGATGATCGGGGTGTGGTAATTCGTAACAAAGCACGTCTAGTGGTTCAGGGTTTCACTCAGATTGAAGGTTTGGACTATGATGAAGTATTCGCTCCGGTTGCTCGTTTGGCATCCATTCGCATTTTTTTGGCATACGCTTTTTTCAAGGGATTTTGGGTTTATCAACTTGATGTGAAGAGCGCCTTTCTGTATGGTCAGGTTGTTGAAGAGGTTTACGTCAAACAGCCGCCTGGATTTGAAGATTCTGTTCATCCAAACTATGTCTGCAAGCTAGACAAAGCATTGTATGGTCTACATCAAGCCCCAAGAGCTTGGTATGAGCGGCTTGCAACTCATCTTCTGAAGAACGGTTTTGTTCGAGGCACAATCGACAGTACTCTCTTCATTAAACATGCCGGGGAGGATTTGTTATTAGTACAGGTGTATGTGGATGACATCATTTTTGGTTCTACCAAGGATGAACTGTGTCGCGACTTCGAGCGGATTATGAAGTCAGAATTTGAAATGAGTGCAATGGGAGAGCTAACTTTCTTCCTGGGCGTACAAGTTGAGCAATCGGCTAAGGGGATTTATATTCATCAGTCCAAGTATGTCAATGATATGCTTACACGGTATAAATTGACTGACTGTAAACCCTATGGGACGCCTTTAGAGCTAAATCATCAAATTGGTCCAGCAGAAGATGAAGAGGATTGTCAGGAAAAGGATTACCGATCTATGATTGGTTCTCTGATGTATCTCACGGCATCACGTCCGGACATTGTCTTTGCAGTCTCTTTCTGCTCCAGGTATCAGGCTAAACCGAAGGTGTCTCACATGAAGGCTGTTACGCGAATCTTCGGTTATCTTAAATATAGACCAACACTCGGTCTATGGTATTCAAATGAGAAGACCTTCGCGCTCTCTGCTTATTCGGACTAGGACTACGGCGGATGCAATATGGATAAGAAGTCTACGTCTGGTGGGTGTCAGTTTCTTGGACCTCGACTTCGTATCATGGCAGTGCAAAAAGCAAACAACTGTTTCTACCTCAACAGCAGAGGCTGAATACATTGCTGCTGCTAGTTGCTGTTCCCAGGTTCTCTGGATACAACACCAGTTGCGCGATTACGGTTTACTCTTAACTATGACTCCTATTCATATAGATAATACTGCTGCTATATGCATTACACGTAATCCTGTCCAACATTCTAAGACCAAACACATAGAAATTAGGTTTCATTTCATTCGTGACTGTTATGAAAAACACCTAATTGATCTGGTCCAAATAGATACCCTTAAGCAGAATGCCGATCTGTTCACCAAAGCCTTTTCCCGTGCTCGTTTCGATGAGCTTGTCAACATGATAGGTTTACGTTTCTTTCCCATTCAAAAGTAATATTTGTGACCTTAGTCTGTTATGTTCGTATTATTATTATTTGTTAAAGTTTTTTTTTCTTAAAAAACAAAAAAAAAAAAAAAAAAAAAGAAGGGGGAACAAAGCAATAGCCATTCTTAATGTTTATTTAACATTTAAGAAAAGCAACGTTGCAACATTTGTTAAAAGACGTTTAGTTGTGTCTCAAAACAACTAGGAATATGATAGTACATTAGGAGACACTCCTCAAACGACAATCTCAAATTTTATCCTCGATATATCAGTAGGTTTATCTTATATGTGTTATTCTTGCTCTTATAAACAACTGATTACTTGCACGATATATTGGTAGACATGTTTCCACACTTCTTTGAGCAATTAAGAAATACTTAACTCTGTGTTTACTCTTTTGTGATGACCATCATATGATGTATGACAATATGTCTTAAATTCTTATGTATTAGCTTGCCATGCTTCAATTGACTTGAGTTTGTATCTGACAACATTTGGGGATTTATACTGTCTGTTTCCTTTGTTGTACGTTTGTACAGACCTGGTCTCAGTCAGTATACTTTCAAACATTAAGCAAACATAAGTCAAAGTACTTTTAAATCTTATAAAATCAAAGATTACTCACAAGGTCACCAAATGGTTTGACCAAGTCTGTTTTGCTTACACCTGAATCAAGTGTATGTCGCTCTGTTGTACGTAAGTACAGACCTGTCACCGCTGGCTTGATTCTTAAAAATGTTGAATTCAAACACTTTCTCTAACTAATCGAAGTTTTTGAGCATGACTTAATACCAAGAGTATATTTATGGGGGAGTCACAGAGATCTATTCACTCTCACAATACTGATAATCGTCTTGTTTCAGACTACATCTAAGGCTTGATAACTCTCTTGATAAATTTAAACTTGGACAACTATACTGGTAATCGAATTAAAGTTTGATATTGTCTTGCGAGTCTGTTTTTTCTAATATGATTCCTACAATGACACATCTAAATCTGTTCTTTTCATGGTTTTTTATTTTATTATTTATTTATTTGCTTCTTAGTCTATTTATTTTTGTTCACTAAGTGTCACTAATATACAAAATCTTAAAAAAAAAAAACGTGAACTCTTGATTGACTTCTGCGACACAAGGCTTGTGTCGCTTATTGTGTTGACCATCCTGCGACACAGACATTGTGTCGCTCCCTTATGTCGCTGATTGTGCTGATATTTCCAGCGACACAAGGCTTGTGTCGCACATTGTGTCGCTGCCTTGTGTCAGGGGTATAAATACCCTCGTGTCGCTGTAATTAGTTATTAATTACCAGCGACACAAGCATTCAAATTCAGCGACACAACCAAAACCAGCGACACAACCAATCCGCTCCATTTTTCGATCGATTCTGCTTGTTCTGTGGATTTCCTGTGTTTTTCTCACTTGAATCGTGTTCTCCTAGTACTTACGCGTCTATAGGTACTGATATTACTTCTTATTACTGCCTATTTTTGATATCATTTGAATTTGAAGTTTCGGTTTTTAGGTTTTGTTAAGTTTGGACAAATTGCATGACTTAAACTGTTTTAATGCGTCCTATTTTGGTTGTATAATTTTCCTGTTATGACCCTTAACGTTTTAAACCAATTATATCATGAAAACCCCAATTTGTGTTCGTCGGATTAAATCTGGGTTTCTTGATGTTCATCTTTGCGACACAAGTGTTGTGTCGCTGCTTTATGACGCTGGTCATATAGCGACACAAGACTTGTGTCGCTGCCTTATGACGCTGGTCATATAGCGACACAAGACTTGTGTCGCTGCCTTATGACGCTGATCATATGGCGACATAATTATTGTGTCGCTGCCTTATGTCGCTGAAATACCAGCGTCACAACTGCTATGTCGCTGATCTAATTGTGCGACACAACCTTTATGTCGCTAGTAAATCATTAATTTGATTAAATTGCAAAACAGCGACATAACTCGTTATGTCGCTGTCTATCCTGCGACACAAGGCTTGTGTCGCAAGACCTTTTTTTTAATTCACAAATGTCAAATGTTATTTTTGAAACTAACGGTTTCCAAGTTTCTCGTGCTCTTACAGATATGGCAGGTGTGAATGTTAATGCTCTGTTTTGGGAACCCCGTCACAATGTGACTGCATTTTTAGACGATGATAAAGAATCGGCCGCGCCTTATCGACCAATGATCGCATTCCTTCGCCGCTCCAGGATTTATACTGCCATCACGGCCACTACTGCTATCTATCGTGATCACATCACGGAATTCTGGACAAACGCGGCTATTAATTCAGATCTTCCATACACAAGGATCATCTCCCGCGTTCATGATCGTGAGATCATTCTATCTGAACAGACGATCAGGGAATTTTTTTGCCTTTCCGGACGATTCAGAGATGCCATACGTTTTCCAATGCATTTATCTCTGGTGGAATGATTCGTCTGGGTTATCCTACTATCCCCAGAGATCAATACCGTAAGGCCTTTCTTACCAAGGTCTGGAGGTATTTGATGCCCATCATGATTGTGTGCATGTCTGCTCGAAAGGCTGGTTTCGATGGCATTAGCCATTCGACTGCGTCAGCAATGCTGGCGCTGGTATACAATAAGCCCTACAATTTTTCAGGATATATCTTTCGAGCTTTGGTAGACCACACTCAAGCAGGTGAGAGCCAATGGGCTCTGTACCCACGATTCGTTCAACTACTCATCAACCACCTGCTCCCGGGATTACCGGTGGCCCCACAGCACCAATTCAGACCAACGCCAATGAATACCAGAATTTTTGTGGTCTCCGGCCAATATGCTAAGGGTGCACCGGTTCCACCTGACGTGCCTCTTTTTGGACACATTGTGGATGAGGCCTATGTGCCTCCGGAGGGTGACGAATTTGCCGAACCGGCTCCTATTCCTAGGCCACTGTCACCTCCACCACAGGCACCGATTCAT